>JABASI010000029.1:0-76078 GCA_019776505.1 Tomocerus nigrus | reverse complement strand
AGTGCCAGATTTTGAACTGGAGCGGGTTGTATGTGCTGGCACTCTGCAAGATGTCAGTTAATTCCGACCTCGACCATTGTCTATTGACGATTGACGACTTACCGTCAACCGTTACTAAACTACTACTAAAAGATTATTACATCAAATACGAGTCTGTTTGTTTGAATATTTTTGTTGCAATTAATTATAACATTATTTTTGTTTTTTCATTTTTAGTTACTGTTTTTTAGTTAGTTTTCTATTCTATTCTGACATCTGAAAGAAATAAAGAATAACTAATAAAATCAATGAAATGTGGATCGTCATCGAACAATGGATTTTAATCTTGCCTGGGAGAAGCCAAGTGAATCGACCGAATTACTTCGGTTCCATTGTGCCCCAAGTTACTTGCCGCTGCCCGTCCCTAAAGAGCGAGACTATATGGCGAGACTAGAGTCCTGTTCTGCCCAAATCTGTTTGTAGTGTATTCCTTGAATTGTACCATAGCCTTATGCGCATGCGCCTTCGCCAATTTATGCAGAATATCGTAGCTGCTCTGTACAGAATACTATGTTTATCTGTTCGTTGGCGTCTGTCCCTGCCTGGGCACGATAACTTTTGAACGGTTTAAGGAACATCGTGCAAAGTGCAAATGTATCATCAAGAGGTATTGGGCCATGAGTTCAAAAATGGGATCACTGGACAAGGTCAACTGGGTCATCCTGAGGTCATCTAATGAACACAGTTCAAATTTTGTATGCGTCAGTTCAAGTACAGTATGACCAACGACTAGGGTTCATTATCGTTTACAAAGGTAACCAAATGACATCACGTCACTCACACGGTCACACGCAATCATATGATACAAACCAAACGTAGCAATTATATAGCCACATGAACAGATTGATATTCATAATTCAACCCAATGTGAACTGAAAATTTACAAAAACTAGGTACCACTACCTACAGATAATAATTTTTATGGCAGATATAAATATAGCTTTTGAATGAAAACTAATGTAAACTAACTTGTGAAGCAGACCTTTAGTGAAAGCAGTAATAATCTGTACATTATACCTCTACATTATTATACTACTAAATTTTCTACATTTTTCGTAACTTAAATCTACTATTTTTGCAGAGAAATCCAGCCTTCAGCGTCAGAGCCGCAAAGATCATGCTAATCGAGCATTAATTGGTTGATCTACTCTTCCCTTTATTTAATCAGTTTAATCAAACAAATGGAAGGTGTATATCAGCAAGCTCGTTCACATAATTTTATAGTTGTTAAAGTCAGTTGAATTTAAAGAAGTCAGGTCAGGCAGGATAGTGTGCCAGATACAAGATGTAACGTACCTAAATACATCGTTATTTTATTGTAGTTCATGGACTTTTGGTTTGTAAATGCGAATGCAGATTTATTGTCGTTTAGTTAGTTTGACTGACATAATTCTATACATATAAACTATTAAACACATATGTGGAGGATGAATACAGTCTTACAACTTGTTACAAGACAATTATTACCAATAACGTGCTTTATGTAACTGACAAGGGTGACATGTCCCTCTACAGGATATTATGGCCTAGTTTATATACGTAGATGTATATTGTGCTAATAAAAATTTTCTTTCATACAGTATGCAAAGACATGTATATAGAAGCTTCTTTAGATCTAAGCATCCATATGAATATGTACATTATGTATAATGGGTACCGGTTATAATAAGAAACGTTTGCATACCATTTACATTTGTACTTATTTCTACTCAGTACATCATGTACAACCTACAATTTACATTTTCACAGACACGTACAATACGCGTATTATTAATTTTGAGAGAATTTTTCAGACGAAAATCAGAACACTAAAGTATTTTTAAAGCTGACTTTGACTTTAGATAATTTATTAGTCTATCCAAAAGTTTTAAGCATATTTTCGCACTGATTCTTACATGTGTATACAAAACCTTCATCACATTCTCATCAACTAGACGGCTGGACAGCTTTCTGCATAATAAAAAATAATTAGTGTATGCTTTTAAGCACGCTTAAAGAGAGCTATCTACAAATAAGGAAGCAGGAAAACTGTTTGTGGTGGCTTGAAATACAAATAATTATCATAACAGGTAATAGTTGTTTGTGATTGCTAACAATGCTTAACAAGGCTAAATATTAAGAAATATATTGATATGCTATAATATAATCAATCGTGAAGAGTTGAGCGAAGAGAGAAAGCAGACTATTTCGAGGAAACAAATGTAAGAATTTGAGTAAAAAATTATTTTCACGAATTTTACCAAAATCAGAATACCTAACTATGTGGTCATCAGGGCTTCAATATTCAATGAATCCCTATATTAATTTTATTTTTACTCCGGTGCAGTGCAGTTACCTTTCACTTTGTGATGCCGCAATAAGCACAATCCCAATCAAAGCTAATCCAAAATGGATATTCATCAGTCATTTAATTATAACATTGAATCATAAGTACACAACTCATACTCATAAGAAACAAAAAAATGAAATAGGCCAACCACTAGAAAATGTAGGAAATGGCGATTTATATCCATAGACGCGTTTGTGTTTTATAATGTTTATTTATTATAAAGTCAGAAATTGTAAAAGTATGGTCCTATCCTATGCACCTAAGTATACGCATAGAATTAAGAAAGTTTCAGTAGATAGGTATGTTATTATTTTCATTCCAAAACTACAGTATTTGATTTATTTATCAGATCCTTCAAAGGTACATAATATTGTGCATTATACTCAGTTATTAATATTTCTCCGTTGCCTTCATTGAGTTTACTGGTCTGCTGGTAAGCAAAGCCTAAAAGATTTAATATGAGAATATAACAGTATTGAGTGAACCTTTTTTTGCTTTTTGACCAGATGACCAAAAAAATGACGTGGGACTGGAAAATTATATCATTAGCATTCGGTTCATATTTTCTTCTAACTCTTTATGTTGATAACTCCGTTGCAATGACCGTGAGAAATTGGAAGTCAGATACTACTACAGACCACACAATCCAGTTCAAGCCTCGTCAAAGAATTTCTGATAGTCAGCAGCACCGACCCAAGAGTTGCATACCCTTTCGTGACCGAAACAGGATTTCCGATTCAGGAAAAGTGAAAATGCAGAGATGTCCTCCGAAAGCATACGATAAAGAGGATCCATTAATTAAGAGGAGCAAGCCAACGAAATACAAATATGCATAGTCTAATAAAAACTATTTATTATGACATATAACTTTCGGAACATTATGTGTTATTTTTTGCGTGTACGTACTTTACAGTTTACACGTTTATAATAACATTTATATGGGTACCTACCCATGATTTGCATTTTATAAAATTTTTCGATTAAGGAATCGTTGTTGTGTCGATGCGCTATTGCACGTGTTAAATTAAAATGTTTACTCGAATTTTTCTTCGATAAAATACACTTTCCCTATCAAAGGAATTATTAGTTTACGAAATTTGTTAGTGATTCACGCATGTATCTCAAGCCTAAACTTTCATTTATTCTTGTCAAATTAGAAATAGGTTAAATTTTAAATTGACATTGATTTTAGGATGTTGTTATATATTTTCCTTTCTTATATATTTAAAAATATTATTGAACTTAATAATGTCTAAACCTAAACCTCTAATTAGAGGGAAACCTCTAATTGTAAGAAACTATACTTAGTACCTATGTATATATAAGACAAATCTGAATCTATACCTGGTACTTTTGGAAATGTATTCACCTATGTATACATTACATTTAACACAGTATGAGTATAGTAACATGATTAGAATAAAACTAATAAAGCTACTGGCATTTAGTAACTAGACTCTTTAAAACTGCCCTTCTTTTACTTATTTGTTCGAATAAACCACAAGCATTTATAACCAAGCAAGAGGCCGAGGTTGCGATAACATTAAAGGGCCGCGCAACGGTGTACCATGCAGATATTTATTGACGCACAGACCTTACAAATATATTTTTCTTCAACTGAACCTAAAAAATAGGACGCTGACATTGACCGAATTACTATATTCATTGTCAATCTTACTATATACAAAAATGGTATTTATTTCAAAATTTATATCGAAAGTGAGACTAACTAGGCTATCTGACATGGATAATAAGATCTGTACATGAGAACGGCGAACCTTAATTTAAAGCACCTTTTCAGCAAAACAATCATACCCAAGATACATTACAAAAGAATATTAACTAATATTATAGCCAAAACACTACAAAGTTGAGGATGTCGATAAAATACATGAGTTTTATTATGTCACTTAAGTACAGGTAAATTAATTATTTATCAGTGCTGCACACAGTTTCTCGGACAAGTCAGGGGTCAGGGCGGCAAAATGCAGTAAAAATAATATTGTGAATCGCTCCTGGGAGTATATTTTAACTCTTTTGAGATACGCCATACATACTGCCGTATGGTTTCAATTTTGAAATATACATTCTTGTATCCACATTTCCCGACTAAACAAAATTTGGACACATTATTTTATTACAATTTAGAAAGGGTAAAGAATAAGATTAGCTTATTATAATACTTAAGGTTTAAATAAACCATTACAAAACGGACATAATGCAGAGTAACGGTTGACCTACTGACCCAATGGTAAAAATACACTGATAAAAATAATACTAAGTGGGCACTAATGCATTATAGTGCATGTAAAAATTTTGAACGGTGTGTCTATCCGTTAGATCTCAGAATGACCCCGTTGACCTTAACCTACTGACTCAATCTTTATTAGACTGTAATAGTATGTGTACAAAATTTGAGCCTTGTATTGCAATGCATTCATGAGACGACCTCGGATGACCCAGTTGACCTTGTCCCAGTGACTCCATTTTTGAACTCAGTGATCCAATGTAACTCTAGATGACAGAAAATATTAACGATGTATGTCAATTGTCAATTCGTTCTAAAGTTATCGTGCATGGGAGGGGCAGACAGACGGACAGACAGACAGATATAGTAAAAGCGTACAGAGCAACTGCGTTACTCTGAATATGTATTTCTCGCAGTAACTATACAACCTTTTAATTTGTAGTTCATTGCTTCGTTTTATACTATTGTTTGATTAAAATTATTGTTCCTTTTGCTCTAAGTCATTCTTGTCATCGTGTCGTATTTTGCCTTAAACCCTATTGGTAGACATCAAGTTTTATGATTATCTTTCCTTGTTTTTGTATAAATAATTGGCTTCAGTTTGTGGTAAATTGTACACATTCTATTACAAATATTCTGGTTTCCAACTGCCTCTCTGTATATCTTTGCGAGACATCGTGTTCCTATTCTATCTCCGAAATCCGTTCACCACATCCGCAATAAAACTGTAATTACCATAATATTATGCCTCCATAATATTATTATGAAAGAACCTTATTCATCGGAAATAGGAGTCGCTCGTTTTGGCTTAAGTATAGATTTTTTAAATTATTTCTAAACGTGGAAATATTTATTATTATACTGTGAAAAACATTTAGATACCTATATACACGACACCTACCCTATATGAAGGTTTTTTTGGGACTGGTGGTGGATGGAATTATTGTTCTGATAGTTTTCGGAAAACGGTCATGAAATAACGTTTAGTGTTTTATGGTAAGGGTATAAGGTTTCTAATTAAATGTAATTCACATACCATCTCCATAATACTATGTAATTATGTAATCTATTTAAATCCTAAATCCTAATTTTTCAATAAGAAAATATTACAGCAGCCCTTCATTCCCAATCCCCCAATGTGCTACTATCATTGTCAGTACATAAATTGTAATTTTTAATTTGATCTTTAGGTGTGAATAAAAACATTAATGAGTCTTTAATTCCTTTTACTGATTAATTCATTGTAGTTTTCAGGCTAAGGTTACTGTTATTTATTTCGTTATGGGTATCAGTGATACTTGTTTGTGAGTTGTATCTTTTTGCGCCTGTTACCGAACAAAAATGTAAGTACATTGATTTTCCTGGTGATTGTGATTGCTTACAACTAAACTAACCGAAGGAAGTTGACGTCAAAAATGGTTACAATGTTGTTGAAGTTTATTTAACTGGAAATTCCTAATAGATTATGGGGAAATCCTCTAATATATTCTCAATTACAAACAAATTTCAATCATACGAAAAATCAGCCGCTCTGAAGCTAGTAAAATAGAATCCATAAGCTTTGCTCTGTATTTCCGGAGGTGTGTCAAGTAAGTTTCATTAACAAATTGTTAATTAATAAAATGCCAAGCTCCGATTTGATCTTTTATAATATTATATCTCTGTACTCTTTCCTCTTTAAATCGCAGAATCCATGCATGCTTAACAGATGCTCAAAATGATGAAATTGACAATAATCGCTTCCATCGTGTTAACTCTTCTGATTGTCAAAAGCCATAGCACAGAAAATGGAGCTGCGAATGGAATTGAAACGACAACTACCACTTCTACAACATCCTTACCTCCAAAATTTTTGCGGAACTCGAGATTTTCGGATTACGGCAAACAACCGATAAAAATTCGTACTCGTCCTCCCAACTATCGACCTGAAAGAACCAACTCTAGTTCTGTATAAGATATCAGAATATATTACTAATGTGCAAATTGGATTTTTCATTGATGTTATTGTGTATGGATTTGAACCGAATTTCTTGCCAATAAATCGCATATAAAGAAATCCCAGAAATTATGCGTTTCCAGTTTTAATTGAGATCCTCTGATAATATGAGGTAGATAGATAAAGTACGTTAGAGACTAATATTATTGCAAGAGAAATTGAACTAATTATGATGTTGAGGGCACCGGAACTAGAAATCGGTTCTAGGAATCGAAATTATATCAAGTGAATATTGTGAAGTTGTCATACATAGAGCTTATATGAGTCATCATACATATAGCATAATAGCATCTACGCATTTTATACAATTGTATAATTTAAAATAAAAGATTGCAGATTCAAAATTCGTATTTTTTATTTCGAACATATGAATTGTCTCAAATAATTTAAGAAATTGAAATGTTTTATGTAAGGTAGGGTGCCAAAGGGTTTGTTTGTTGCAAATCTGTTCTTAATCTATACAACCATAATACAGCTTAATATTGGTACAGTCTGTTTATCATCAGTATAACATATTTGTAAATATATTCATATGAGATGTAATGTAATTCATATACTAAAGGTGCGGATGCTGCGTACTCTTTAATGAACATCCACAATCCACACTGCCCACATTATTGTAGTTAGAGTTAATAATATTGGTTTGTTACGTGGGTACTGTATGTGTATACCCATATATAAGCAATTGTTAGAATTTTGAACCAGATCACTGCTTTAGTGTGAGAAATATTATTATAAATATGTCTTGGTGCTTAAGAGATTAAGTTTATTAATTATTATAATAATTATTATGCAAGTATACAATGCAGCAACTTATTAATAATGTAATAAATGTAATCATTGTTAAAATCCGCATATGATAGGTACTGCATTTAGTGTTTACCCTATACTAATATATCAAATTCCATGGTGTCTACTTAGAATACAAACCGAAATTACACCTGCTGAAAAAATATACAAACATTTATTGAGTACCTACATATTACGATTATGAGTCATCATTAGTTTTTCTTTCAATTCTGAAAAATTGAACTGTCGTACAGTACCTACTAACAATTAGTTAGTTAGGAATGCATTAGCATTCGTTGTTAAAAAGGATATGTATAATTATTATTTCGGCGTAGTTTTCTCAGTAATTTTTGTACGCTAATCTTTTACTATGGGCTCATTCCTTATCATAAATGTCGTGTGTGTTCCACAGGAGCCTGAAAATGTGCCATGAAGAGAGGCAACCACAGAATTTTGCCGTACGTCAAGAATTTCCCCACCAAACCCCTTCCTTGATAATATATCAGATATATTTTGACCAGTAAGCGAAGCTTCCATGCAAATATATCCGTTATTGTTACAAGTCCAGCATGCTGCCATTTTTGGTGAAATAAATTCCACATTGGCCACAAATGGAATCACGAGGTGTTCTGGAATCCACTTCGTGTGTGCAACCACACGAGCAGTTTCAAAAGGGGAAATTACAATTTCTTTACTGCCACGATAATCCATCCCTTCGCTCCAGAATATTGTGTCATTAGAGATAGTATCCATGATATCTAAATAAAATGATGACTCGGAATCCCTCTCTGGAGTCGGAAAGGGAATGTTAGTAGACAATATAGTTCTCACAGAAATATTTTGAGACTCTTCGAATTTCCAATAAAAATTATTTGATAATATCTTCGAGAAGGTAGCATTAGAATTGATTTCAACGGATCCGTTGTTCGGAATTTCAGTTTTAAAAAGCACTTTCTTTTGGTAAAAGCTGTTCATTTCCTTCTCAGAAGGTAATGTGTAGTCCAGATCTGTAATAAAGGAGTGCAGGACAGGTTCCCAGCACAATGGACATAATTCGGGTCCAGCACATACTTCAAATACATCTCTATTCGATACCCTGGTTTTTGACATTTTATTCGCTGAACTTATATCCGAGGAGAAAGGCTACAACAATTAAATATTACATTAGTAAATACATAAATCCAAACAAAGTTAATTTTATGGCACTTTTCTGGTTAATGCTATGAATTGTACAATATGTGTACACAAAATTGTACACAGCTAGTGCAATGAATTACTATGTATTGTTTTATTACCTTCAGCAAGCTATCAGAATCTCCTTTGGGCAATTTCAAAATTCTATTAATCTTTGTCACAGGAAGGGAATCAATGGCTGTGAATTTTTGGCATGCACCATTGGAAATGAATATTAACAATAACAGACACAAAATAATTTTTTTCATTTTTGTTGGTCTTTTATTATTAATTATGACTTTATGACTATTGCGACCCATGTACGGCGAAATTGGCACCAACTTAGGGATGTGTTCTGCCTTTCTATTCAGATTCAGGCTTGTCATTTTATATTTATACAGTTTATTAACCGTAACTCTCTAAATCAGTTTTTGTTGATATCACATTCCATAATATTTGTACTGTAACGTATTCATTGCATAATAAGAATTATTATTTACTGGTCTCGGTAATATTCGCATCATTCGATTCTATTTAGTTGGAATGCAAAGGATATTTTGTTAGCGAGATTTCATATAGACTCAATGATATCATCTGTGGTTTCTCTGAGGTCAAATATTATGGGAATCCATTGATACTTAATGAAAACAAACACTAATATTCTGAATCAATATTATTTGATAGTAATCTGCATGTATGGTAATAATAAGGCATACCATTGCCAGGAGGGGGAGGTAGAAGTTTATCATCGCAAACTGAATTTTATCTTGGATTTCGTTGTGAAGGTTGTGTTGAAAAATTGAAATGCTTGTAATCAATAATGCATTGAACCACGCTAATGAATATACAGTTGTGTACATTTTACGAGTTTACGAGTATATACATACTACATAATATATTACTACATACTACATAATATATACGTACTATAAGTAATAGCAAATAGTGCAATATTTTGAAAAATATTGGCCCGATAATTTAGTGTCAAGTTCAACAATAATAATAACATATATCTGTCTAGTCTTTGAATAAACACGGTTGTGTATTGTGTAGTTTCAGCATGTACTGCTAATGGTATAGATATAATGATTATCTGCTTTAGCTGCCATATTACAACAGCAGTATGTATATCATCAGTAAGCTACATGTAAAAAAAATGATACAATTCTTTGCATTGTAAATTGTTAGTATTTAAGTATCATACAAAACATCATTTATATTCTTTGAGGTGAGTTGCTTATTTTTTAAATTATTCCTGGCTCTCTATTTATATTTGTAGTAGGTACCATACATACCTACATATATAATATTATTATAATGGCTTTAGTTCATCATTAACATTGTTACGCATCCAGGATTTACGTCAGCGACCACGTCCTAGCTAAGCCACTTGACAAAAATTGGATGATTGAGTGATTTCATGCTTAATACGAGTAGTGTCTTCTCTGTAGAATTTAAATTAAAAGTAAAAAGTATGTTCCTACTACCTAGTACGAATTGCAGTTCATCAGTCTTGCTTACGTATATGCAAATAAATTAACTAGGTAATAGTTCTTTTTCACTATTAAAAAATGTCTGATACGGTGGTTTGAATTGAATGACAAACTACCTTATGGGTAGTTGCAGATTTACTTGGAATGCTTTTTTTCATGTACGTATTGCTTAGTCATTGACTGTGGTAAATAACGCCTATGATTTTACCATCGTAATTAAGTATGTACCTAGTGCATACATTAATTCATGGTATATTTTTAAGTCTCTACCGATATAAACTTCCCCAGTTGGTACGACGAAAAACCACAAAAGTTTTCGTCTGACAGGACAGTTTAATAATAATCGTTAGTGTTTAAAAAGATTAAATAATCTATAAATAATAGATACATGTACCTAGTACAAGCAGTTAAGGTGGTTGCTAAATACTATAAATAACAGAAACGTAAACGTGTTTGAATTGACTACTTCATACATTTGGAACTGCTGCTGCTGAAAATATAATCACTTGAAACAATTGATATACAGTCGCTTGGTTTTCATATAATTGTAGTAGGTAAGCGAAGCTACTTAACTTGGACATTAAATTTTTATAAAGTTAGGCCTTAAAAATTCATGGTGATCATTCATTATTATTAATCTGCAGATTATGTTCCGAACTGAGGGAGTTATTTTCTGCCTGCTCTTTCTAATTGCAATACAATGCTCATATTGTAGCCCAATTATTGGAAGAGGCCTTCATACACGGCATAAAAATTCAATTGGAACGAGGCACAGCGATTTGGAAAAACATAAAATAATGCCTTGCTTAACTCACGTTTCACACCCTTCCCAACCTGGTAATTGTCCTCCACTCAGGATTAGAGGAAACCGAACCAACACATCTACTTCAGTCTAGCTATTAATGTACCTACCTTGATATAATATAATCTTTATTGTTGTATTTATTCATACCTGTCTGTGCTGTACGTGTACCGTGTGCCTACTGGTATTTAATAACCAGCATGACATGTAAAGTTAGCTTCTCTTATATCAACTTCTCTTATTGTAAATTCAATATAATATGTATTTTTATTTATTACTATTTATTACTTACATGCAACATGCAACTAATTATTCCATTATGAGACATGTGCTCTATGATCTTTGGAGGATATTGTTGTTTCACAACTTAAAATAAAGAAACATGTTATCAAATCACAATGAGAACATTTTTACTTACAGATAATTTAAGTAGAATGCCCGTTTGACTATATGCATACAATTGAACAACCACACCAATACTCTATAGAGACGAGTCTTAGCAGCAAAATTTGTCAATAAGTACACCTAGGCCCTAAAGACGATGAAATGGAGAGGAATATAATAAGCGAATAGTAATCATTCTTCAGGTTCATAGTATATAATATCATTTTCAAGAATGTATTCGTTAGCCATTCTCTATTGTTGTGGTAGAAGATATCCCAGAAAATCTTGATCCTCAGCCTCCACTGGATTACTTGGTCCAGGCATATCCTTATCATCTTGTCGCGTCTGTAGAACGAAATACTCCTGGAATGATTTCCAAAGTCAGTGTAGTAAGTAAATGGTTACATTTCCAGAGTAAGAAAACAAAAATCTCATACTGTACCTGCGGTGTAACTTCCAAAATAATTTCTTCGAACATCTTCTTGAGATATTGAAACGATGGTCTGTCAGTAGGTTCTGCATTCCAACAATCTAGCATTAAATCGTATATCCTTTGTGTAGCATAAGATGGCTTGTGCATTCTCATTCCATTGGAAAGTTTATCCAAGAAGTCACTGCTCCAAGGAATTCCAGGATATGGAGCTTATATGTCACAACATAGTGTTCATCATTAGCAACACGATTTTCTGTTGTTATTGTCATTAAAGTTGTAATTATTGTAGATTTATACCTTGCCCCAAAGTAAATATTTCCCAAAGTGTAATTCCATACGCCCAAACATCAGTGTGTACTGAAAATTTCATGTCACACAGTGCCTCGATCGCCATCCATTTCCAGGGTAAGGGACACTTTGTACAATAGGGCATCCAAAATGAAAAATGATAAAGAATATTCTTTACTGTTTCATGAATTCCATTAGTACTCATAGTAAATAAGTGCAAGAAATATTATGGAAATAAAGTATTGCCTGTTGACTGGTGACATAATTGGAATAGTTGATGAGCTGTCTGGACAGTCCAAAGTCTCCAATTTTGGCAAGATTTTCCGAGTTCAATAAGACATTTCTCGCTGCAAGATCTCCATGAATGATCTAAATATAAAAGTAGTAGAGTTTGACAGGTTTATAGAAGTGTTTATGTTCAGATGACTATAGTTTTGTAATTACTTACAACAAAGAAAAAGTAAAGGTATACTACTATGCATGCATCAATTCATCTTTTAAGAAGGATTTTCTTATTTCAATTTAATTCCCTATGTTAAGATTTATTAGTTGGTTCAACCTTTTTACTTCCAAGGTATTCCATTCCATTAGCAATTTCCCGAGCCCATTTAATTAGATGGACAGTCGAAATAGTCTGTGTAGGCTTGCAGTTCTGATATGAATGAGGATTAGGATTGCTGAAAATAAACAACGTCATAATAAGTCTTTACTGTCCATATAATATTACTTGTCTGCCTGTCTAAAGTCTAACCGTAGTAAGTAGGAAGGCTGTTAATGCAGTGAATATAATTCATGTGTTTTGTCCGTGTAATATGCAGTTGTTTATAGTAGATGCATGCATTATGAATGTATGTGTACCAGGTATTACTCTATAGATGATTCGATTTTATTTATTGCTGAAGAGCTATAAGCAAGAGGCTTATGTGGAATCTTAATCTACGGTATAAAAGTATGATACATGGTGTATTGTGTTTGTGAAGGTTTTAGTGCAGTACAGTGCGTCAGTCATGTAAATGTACATGGAAGCAAACAAGAGAAGCTGTAAGCATGAACTCATCATAATGAATGATTGATTACCTCAGAGTTGATTCTATGTGAATTTCATCCTCCTTAACCAGATTTAAGAAACCAGTTTCCCTGAATGTACGTAGAAACTTTTCCAGACTCCCATTCTTACAGAACTCAACAGCAATAAATATCTCTCCTGTTTCATGTCAAGTTCAAAAGAATCACATATACAACTATGAAAACAACTGGTAGTGACTGACAGCTCTACTCCACCAACCACATAATTTAGTATCAATGAATGAATGTATCAATTATAAATTATCATAGATTACGTATCCTAATGCTCCATTATTGTATTGCTTTACATACGTTTGCGAATGTTTTGTGTGCAGGCACCAATCAAACTCACGATATTCGGATGCTTCCCTAAATGCGCCATTATTTTCACTTCAGACAGCAAGCTTTTGAAGTACATCAACTCCATGTTTTGTTTGACTGTTTTCACTGCAACAGGCAGGGAACTACCGTTTCCCTTATCATCAATAACAGCCCCTTTTAAAACTTGACCAAACGCCCCGCTCCCCAGAATTGACGTTTTGTCTAACAACGGAATACATTTTTGCTTGACTTTTTCACAATTACAGTTTTTCTATAGCATAACATCTAGTATAGTAGAATACCAATGCACAGCCTTTCTTTCGGAATTTCAAACTTGGAGTTGTACGGAAGGGAATCAATTCGTTCTCCTGTATCTAAATAATTCGTTCCTTGAATTGCTTCCGGATTTCCTTCTATAAATTCCCTCACTTCAGCTTCTGTTAGTAAACGAATTTCTTCACTCTGCTCTCTGATTTTCTTCCAGCAAAATCCCATAATAACTAAAAATACTATTATCAATATTGTAGCCCCTGCTATGATTGCCATTATTAAAAGAAACATTCCATCTGAAAACAAGTTGAGAAGCATTACATATGTATGTCAAATGAACTGTTTTTGAGAAGGATTATAGAAAATAATTGATTGATTATGCTTTTAAAATTACCAAATACGGACACAACTATCTTTCTGGATTTTCTTCCACGAAAGTTATACGCACTACAAACGTATTCCCCCTGCACTTGATTGGTAACTTCAGGGAAAGTATATATAATTTTCGTTTCGGATTCATTTCGACTGTACTTCAAAAACGGTGGCAAATCTTCGTAATCCTATTCAAAAACAGTACATTGTTTCATTGTTGAACAAGTTATAAAATTATATCATGTGTAGGTATGCATTATTTGAGTAAAAATTTTCTTACATCAATCATGCTTGAGTTAAAAATCATTGTATCAAGGGCAGAAGAAAAGTGTAACTCAATTTCAGGAGAAGGTCTTCCATAAGCGGCACAATTAATTGTTTTATTTTTCTCTCCGACATACCAATTCTCAGCTTTCCTTTCGGCTTCCCGGAAAGCTGGCTCCATAGAATCTAAATTGTGACAAGGTCAATCATAGAGCTGTACTGGTGGTAGGTACCAATACGTATAAAATAACTCCTTTATGTTATATTAGGTATCTGGGAAAAACAATGAACCTTTGCTTATTTGTAGTGTTAAAGACTGATTGACCCATTCTGTGGAATTCCATACTGGAGCAAAACAAAATACTTTGTCAAACTCCAGGTTTACTGTGAAAGTGACATTAATCCTGTTTGCTTGGTAAGTAGCGTAGTGTTCCCCGTCATCCGCTTTTAAGTGGTTATACAAAATCGCACGATTAAAGAGTAACAAACTAGCAAAAACTATAACAGTTTTGTAAATGTTACCTTGCTTTATGTCCATTGTTCCGTTCTTGAATAAAATTGCCATTCGATGTCCATATGAGAAATAATAGCGAGATATTCTGCAAAATACACTCCATTTTTCTCCTAAATATAGAACTCTAACAATTGGTTCAATTTGCAACATCTTTTTTGGATCAGCTTCTTCCCAACTAAAGTCTGTGCAAAACATAACAAGTCTTACTGATTTGAAAACATAAACATTGGTGATAATATTGTCAGTGTGTCCCAAAAAACAACCATTTACGAATTTGAAAGCAAATAATCTTTACATAATTCCGGCTTTTCCCATTCTGTTGCTGGAACGGAATGGAAATAATGTTGGGCCAATACGACAACTCCATTATCTTGACATAATAGAAAGCCAGGTTTGTAACTAATATAAGATACGTAACCGCAGCCGAAACATGAATTATTATCTGGCAAAAGTTTCAGACACTTTTTCCCCTAAGGAAAGGTAATTCCAAACGAAAATTAGTTAAACCAAGTCTGTATTAAAACCTAACATATAATATAAGGTACCTATGTATCTTTGTTTAGTGTATAATCGTAGTTGTACCTTATTGACATGTTTGTAGTAGGTATTACAATGCATGACACTATCGCAGACCACAAGCATCTGTTGAAGAGTCTTCCCTCCAGCAGTCTCGCATTTACACTGAGGTACGGGTGAGTTGTCTACTTTTCCACAAGAACTGAATGCTGGGCAAGAGTCTTCTTCGCGAGCTATCTCCATTGCTCTGTCATTTGCTTCTAGGGCTCTGTCCACAACCTCGAAACTTATGACGGCTCTTTTCGGACCAAGATTTGACACGACGTTTTTTTGTACACATTCATTTGATACAGATCTGCATGTAAAATTAGAAGTGTAACAAGCTGAGCCAGTAAACAGAAGACCAACCACAGCCTGATAAGTGTAGCTACGAGGATCGGAGAAATTCCCGATGAAACGCTCCACATAGACATTCTTTTTGTGAAAACCATCTTCTTCCTATTTTTGGAGAAAAAAACAATTAACCTCCCAATTCGAGGAATACCAATGTCCATATCTTCATACACTAATTACCCAAAGCTAATTATACGTAAACAATATATTTCATTGATGTTTCTTTGTATCTGCATTCTGCATCATGTCCGAAGAGGAGCTTGTAATATAAGCTTGTGATATAATATTATATAGTCTGACAGATGAACAAAAATTGTTTGTTATGTTTTGATGAAATACTAGTAATCTACAAAATTCTCACTTATTAAGCTATATCCGTCTACATATTATATCCTTTAACGAAATACTCCTACGCGTCTTTATTGTTTCCATTAATTATATTATGCCTGGGCACAATTAGTATTGAATTCATGGTAATCTACCACAACATTATGTCACTGGTGCTCATTCAAGCTTTTCATGGACAAAAGTATACTTAGTTGCATGCATGTATGGAGGAAACATCGATATGTACATTCTACCTCTGTACAATATACACTAATTACAAAAACTACATATGTATACCATATAGTTGAACATGGTATACATTTCATGAAATGAGCACAGAAATCATGCGAGTATATGTCAATCCATTTTGACTCATCAGGGAATAACGTATCTGTTACATTTGGTAGAATTGTCATGAAAGAGTATCTGTAATTAATGACAGCCTGCGGTGTGCTCAATTAATAAATTAGTTCAATTACGTATCTCTTTAAGGAGTGGAAGCTTTCAATTTTTCGGATAGTGAATCAGTAAAAATATATTTCATTTAAAAATATATTTCATCAGAGCAATTTATACAAATATTGTGCAGTTGACCCGCAAGAAAATTACCTGGTCAATTGATATTTATATAAGTACGTACCTACATACCATCATGCAGTATTGCATAAAATGATCCTAAAAATCACGTAAATTGTAATATAAACGAGCTACCATATAAATAAGAGAATTGTTAACTTAACTTTCCGTAGAGTTGAATCCATTCAATAGGAAATCGTGCTTCACACAGAAAATGCACTTCTGCATTTTCATTAGGTAGTGCGACGTATGTTCCATTGTTGTAAGAGTATTCATCAACACCAGGGGTAAAATTAGTCGTCAAATTCACAAATAGTGATTCTGGTGAAACTTTGGAACAGATTGCTGTGGTTGGTAAAATAAAATAAGAATAAAGTATTAGTATAATCAGCAGTATTTTTCTTGTAGAAAGATACATTTAAATTCGTGAAAAATTTCTTTTTCCGAAATTATTTTCTATGCGTGTTAAAGTTAATGCACTATGAGTAGTTGGTAAAATATTTGCAAGAGAAATATTGATAACGAAGACGATGATGAGATATTGTTCGCCTGCTTCTGTTTGCAGAATGAAATTTATGTTATCCTTTTTATTGCATCAAAAGCAGAGCGTGTATTGATCTCATAATCCCATTAGTGAATTTGTTAGTTTGAACATTGTAGTAATGCGCTCCGTGGTCAGTTTGTCATTTCCGAATCTACAGTTTAGTTTCAGAGACAACAAGCCAGCCACCTAATGCCATGAATGAAGCATAATATGAATTCATCTTCAAAAGACCACTTAGGATAGGATTCCCTATACTCATGTTGTTTGAAATTATTGTGTAACAATCGCAGATGTCATTAATTAGATCACAGAAAACTTGTCCTGGTGCTAATATACATACATACATTCTATAACATGTGTGTGCATTATATTTTAGTTCATTCATATATTAATTAAGGATGCAATACATTCAGACGAGGCTCTGTAGACCTCTGCTGGTAAATGTCAATTCTATTTAGGGACTTCAGACAATCCATTTGCAAAATTTATATAACTTCTATTATTGAAAGCCCAATTGTTATGTCCAGCAGTTTTCAACGATGAGAATTACATGCCAATATGAACATGGTCACTACGTAAAAGACAGCATAAGATAGAACCCAGTATTTAGAAATGTTGATGAGTCAGTGGAAAAGTAAGTCACTAGCAAATATTTCCAGCAAAATAGTCATCTTCTGCTTTGGAAACAATAACCTCTCGCCTATGCACCCATCGCATGATACTAGAGGTCGTACTTGAATAATTTGAGATATTCCGTGTCGTTTCTCTCCATAGAGCATGTTATGTTTTCTTTCACTCCCTGACTCAACTCTATCTCTGCGATTCATCCATCGAATTCACATAACACGAGCAATACAACCCTGCCTCACATTCAATTAATTGTCGCATCCATTTCTCCCTGTTTCCAACTCATTTTTTAACCCTGCTCTCGTCACAAATTATAATAATTATTGTAGGCGCTTTTACAAACTGTCGTTCATATGGCATGTGTTTATTACGTCCCCTTTTATTGTCATTGCCACTAATCACTCACAATACTCTTAATAATATTTTCGATTAGTACGATTATAATATATAAATTTCTCTCACGTTAACCAAGGAACCTAGACTATCCATAATGTTAGCATATACAATCAAATTTTGAGTCAGTAGTTATTATAAGATACAGATGAAATAAATAGAAATGCATTGTAGGTTGCAACGCATACAATATCATAAAATTAATACTTAAAAAATGTTAAACCATATGTATCAGCTAGTATATTAATTGAGTTCTACATGAAATGCGAAATTTTCTACCAAGTATGAACCTGCGTAATACCTATAAAGAGCTACCTACCAAGACTAGAAATATCATGTCCAGAATAATGAAAACATTCGTAAGTGACATTTACGAGAAAAAATGATAACTTTAAATTGTGAATTGCGGCACTACTGTGTATGTAGTTTCGTATGAGGTACATTACGACGGGGGAGGCGTGGTCCACAAAATATTTCTTACATGTCTGTATTTGGTGATGTAGACTAAGGACATGTAAGTATGCACGACAATATTAAAAACTTATGCATACGTATCAATTTTATGTGCCTTGTAAAGTGCCATGCCTTGAAAAGTGATAAAGGTTTTTCTTAAAAGCTTGACGACTGAAAGAAAGCGATGGTGAGTCATTTACAGCACACTTTCCTAAATTGTGAGCCAACGATGAGAATAGTTATTAGATGCGTTATACGTGGCAGTGGCACCATCGTTGGGTAACCCAAATGAAGGTTTACATTTAATACCAAACTAAATTCCTTCACACCAATCTAAAGGGCTTTGAGCTTTCATTACATATTTTTCCTATAAATGTAAGAATTCGGAGGAATAAGTCTTTGCGGACTCATCAAAAATAAACTGTTGTAAAAACGTCGTTATTTTAAAGTGACATCGTGAGGAGCTAACGTAATTGACAATTAAGTAACTGTTTTAGAGTTTGTAACACAGAAGATTACTACCCTCATAGTTCGGACTCATAAATTCATATATATTGAGGATATTCATTTGACCTTGCAACCATGTATGTAGCTGCTAAGTACTGGCATCAGTCGTCGTTTTAATTTTTGATAGTGTTTAATAGACAAAGAGACCTAAACATATTGATTAATGGCAATAATTTATGTTCCAATTAAACCTGTGATCTATCTTGCATGATGTTGTATGATGTTTGCAACAATCGTTCTGGTTAGCATTGTTGATGTAATATTTACTCATAGCGATAATGATGTAATGGTTGAATTTGAAATAATATTTGTAATTTTGTGAAGGATATATAATTTGTATGTATAATTTGACAGATGTATAATTCCCTCTTCGTGAGGAAATGTCTGATTCGATAAATCTAAATCTAATTCCTTATTTATCTCATATCTGTGATGTGAAGCAAGCATACAACTCTACAAATCAAAAATATTATGTTGGTACAAGTACAACTACAATTGAGGAATCTATTTGTTTCATTGACACCCATAAAAGTTATAAAATATATTTATGTTCTTTAGTAACTGTTATAAAAAGGAAGTTAATAATATTAGCATATACACATACGTCATTGAGTATAATAATGTAGTATAAAGTAAGTACCTACATTTCCTTCACATTTGTCGATAATTTAATAATTTTACTGAATTAGGTTGCAATGGGTGCTTGATTAATTTCTTCGATTGCACCATCAAATAGCAATGATATTTACAATATTATACTATTTGAGAAATCTTTGTTGGTAACGACCATTCAAGCAAGGTACAATTAAGGTACAACAAAGTATAATTGATACATCTAGGGGGTCTTGAACTGAGTAGCCTATGGTTAATGCATGAAAAGATCCCGACAGATAATACCCAATAACAAAGTCAAATTAAATGCACTAAAGATTATGATGCTTATTAATTCACAATACCTATATACACATGTCAATTACTAATTGAGCATATTTATTTTACAAGCTAGTGCACAGAGTTGAATGTTGCTATTTTGTTATTATACAAATTCCAGTAATTAGTAATGTCATTTCTGAAGAAAAAAGTAAATTAAAAGAGAAATGTGGCTACACAAGATTTTGTAATAGCCGGAGGAACTATGCTTAATGTAGTCAAAGTTTCATCCTTATATTTTTGGTGCTTTATTCCATCATTATATTTAATTGTAAGATGGAATGCGTTAAATTGTAATACTTTTAACTTTTCCCTATTGACGCAGCTTTCTCTTCATTCACCCTCGTCTGGTAGAGTGGGAATGAAGCCCCTTGTTTGCGGAGTACTGTCATTTTGGTGTGGAGATTTAAAGAAAATTTCCTAGCACTTAGGCTGCAATTAACACAAGAGCGTGATATAAAGGGAAAGGAAAGTGGCTATAAGACATTACACATGTTAGTGTTAAAAATTTTGGTAATTCGAGGAGACAAGATAATGACGTTGTGTTTGGATGTTGTAGATGAAATCAAGAGAAATTCAATTTTTTAGGAATCGTAAATTAAAAAGTAGATTTCATTTCGGAGGAGGGTAGTTCTGGTTGGCTCTGCATCTCGCCATGCATAGAAAGTAACTCGGCTACTTTAGTGACTAAGTAGTATTAGCGATATATAAATGGATGTAAAGAAGAGGAAGAATGGCTCGTCAGTTTAGTTTGCTTCTCAGCCCAGAGTTGTGTGGTGGTGGATGGTAGTGGAGCTGGGATACGTTACATAACGTAAGTATTAGTAGAGAGGAGGAAGAATAAGAAGGGTACTAGATAGTCCCAACTAGTACCTACCGTTAAGGGGGCCATTAAGGAGATATATGGATGAAGCGTATTTCGAGCAGTAGGTATAAGAATGGAGTGAATGTTGTACAGAGTATGCCGTAGTGACACTCTTCCATCACCATTTCTATGCAAATGACAATCTCCTCCATTCTTTTATGACTTCCCCTCCCCCAACTCATTGGTGTTTACCTCCGCCTCTTGATTTATTCTAACTTCCCAGTTTACTTGGAGTCTATCTGTATGTATGCTCATAGAATGCTCACCAAGAAGAAGAAGATGTAGGTACCTCACTAACCAAACCAGCCATAGAGCAGAGGCAAACCATCCAAGTCAACTCAACTCAACTCATCCAACAACAAACTCAAGTCAGCAGATCCGTCTCTTAAATATAAATTCTTGAGCTCACTCACACTCCTCCGATCTAATGCAATGCAATCCCATTTTCCCTTTTGTTTTTCTGATTAGATAACAATAGATGGCTACGCAAAGTGTCTTCCTGCTATACATATAAACCAATGCAATTCACTGTAAACTGCATATGTTAATAATAGCTCCACCTATATATACGTACATTACTAGTGCAGTATTAACAAAGCACGTATCTGAATATTAGAGTAGCTACAATACATATTCCCCGTTTCACATAGTTGGAAAACGCTAATGCACATTATTGCACTACATAGATTCTCTAATATAGATACGATATACGCAGGTATATTGTAAACCCTCACCCCAATCCAATACCAACTTCCTAATCCAATACAAATAATATAAAAACCAAGATACATTACAGTTAACTTACTTATCTGTTCATTCCTAGAAAAGAAAAAAAAGAAACAAACCTTTAAATGACAGTGTTAGATCACCAACGACGCTAGTAACATTGCTAATCCATTCTCCATTCTTTTAGGAAATAAAAGTTCTTTGTGTTGCTCTTCAATTTTTGCGGTTTCGGGAAAAATTATTTTTGGTTTATTCTCATTTTGATAGTTGCTGGCTTAGAGAGATCTACACCTAGACATAAATAAAATTTAAATGTTGATCTTCATGATTTTACCTATGGCTATGAATTCTTTTTAACGAAGGCAGTTATCGAAAGCTCTGTTAATTTTAAAAATATATACATACATTACAATTTTAAATCTTTACCCCATGCGTGGTTACAGTAAAACCCGTAAAGAAATACTTCTTATGACTAAATATAGTAAGCATATACTAATTATTATTATAACAATATTAATTCAGTGGGTTGAGCCAGTTGCTCGTAAGTTATTATAGCGTTATTATTATGATTTCAACTTTACGAAAAAGTGACCAAAATTAGTGGGATTAGTAAAGAAAGGGGCAGTGAGATTGGAGATTCAATAGAAAAGAAAATAGGGGCTGAAACTGCGTCGGTAATTCTTGTGTGCATGTATCTCTGTTGATGTCAGTGGATGGCGTCTCTTTTCCAGCAGTGCTCTGCTGTAAAGACTGTTTACTAGTAGACATTTCGTCGTGGTTGTAGTTATAGTAGGTGCATCGTAGTATGCGTGTTAGTTTACCTACTTAGCTTGGGTTTATAGGATAGTTTAGTGGTTGTGTAGTAGTTTGTGGTAATGGATAGCTTTGAGGTAGTTTTGCAGATATTTTCTTGGAAAGAGGCGAAAAACGAGGAGAGTATAAATTAAAATCGAGTGAAGTTGACAATTGATCACAGAGTCAGATGTCAAGTTGGAGCTATTGTTGTAAATGGAAGAGACCACTGGGTGGGATAAAAAGATAGTAATGGATCTTATTGAGACATCCCGAGGGATTCCGGCCGGTTTTTCTTATGTGGCTTCTGAGGTGACCGACCAGTCGGTGAATCTTCATTTATGTTGATCTATGGCACTCCAATATTCCCTTCGGGATTACAAAGAGTTCTTTTTTTAATATTTCACACCTTGACAAGCAGTATTCAGCTTTTTTCGTTTTTATATCAGCTTCTGCCTTTCGGTTTTCATTGACTTGCCAAAGCATCGCCTTTTTACATTTCTCTCCTCTCTGTGTTTTGTTTTCTGATGTGAGAGTGTTGAACGGAAGAAGATTATTTTTACAACGTGTGTGTCAAATCAAACAAAACTCTGACTAGAAAACTATTAGTAGTTCCGCATGCATTTTGTTTTGGTTCATTTCTCCTCCTTCTCGTCTCATCTCATCCATTTATGCGCCTTTTCACTAATGGGTCTCTGCTCTTCAGAGCTCATTCTGTTACCTTCAGTTCACTTCATCTCACTCACAATCACCTCGATCTCTTCTGTTTATTTCGCATACATGAAAAAAAGCCTAGCCTTAATCTTACTTATGCTCTATTATCTGTACATCCATAAAGTATAGTTGCGTATATATTTACAAACAATGCTAGATGTAGAATTTAGTATATTTATTATTAATATACATTTTGTGCTTACTTAAACACGTCACTGCCACTGTCCCTAATATCTGCCGTTGCGTTCTACTAAAAATCTACAATTATAATGTATACATGTGCAAGTGAGAAAAGATGTCTATACTTTTACTTTAGATTTGTCGGAGAGAACAGAGAAATATTTGCTCTTGGGTGACATTGATGATTTTCTGGATTCTCTCACACTAACGCAAACTATCTTTCCATTGCATATGATTCTAGATTTTCGAAGGGATTGATAGTGCTTTTGGCTCGTGCTAGCAATAATAACCACCTACACTGACTCTTTGAACATTATATACTAGGAGATTCTAACACGGAAAATGATACAGATATACACAGGAGCAAACAAATGAGTGGAAAGAGAATAAGAGTCGGACGGAGCCAGATGAAAAGTGTAGAGAGAAGTAGATGGGAGATAGGAGCAGTAAAAGGGGATATGCTCTATGTGGAAAATATAAAATATGTAGCATCATGGAAAATGAGAGAGAGAGGAAAATAGAAGTGGTAGAAATATAAGCTAACGTGGCATACGTAAGTACATAGAAACAGATATGTTCTGTTTGTAGGTAGACATTAAGTACGTTGAAAGTCGGTGGTGATTGTGCATATAAAAACATTGCATGTGTGCCTAAAATGATGAAATATAAGTGGCACAGTCCATGGAAATGATGAAAAATTCTCGTCGGCTGCAGCTAATTTAGCATGTAATTATAATAAATAATTCTTTAATAAAAGCCTGTTGGTGAGGAAAGGAGAATCAGGTACATGTACAATTTGAGAGCTGGGGACCGACGGCCTGGACGACGGGGGCAGAACAGAATGCGGGTAGTGCGGGTGGAGTATAATAATGAGTGTAATATGCACACTACGGAAGGAATAACAATATTCCTCGTGATTTACGGATTTCAGCTATAGTGTGGGCTAATCTTAAATGTGTTAGAACTCTCCGACTACTCCGACATTTATTAGAACCTAAAGTTCTAAAGTTCTAAAAGTTTTTGATTTAACTGCAACTCACTCCTATCGGATATACAGACAGAGCAGAGACACTCACAGACATTCTCTCTCCAATGATACGATACGATTACGAATCACAATAATCTCCCTACAGCATTATATTACATTATATACCACTTTGATTTTATAAATTTCCTAAATCTCACTCTCACTTCTATCCAGAGCTTCAAAACTTCCCCTGCCTTGATCCAAACACCTATGCCACTAACATTAACTTCCCTAATATATAATGCTATTAAACCACTGCCTACCAAATGTTATCATTCTACCTAATATTATCTAATATGTCCCTTTAATTTATCTACATATAAATTCCTAATTCCTTAACTGATCCAAAAGTGCTATTGAATTCACAGCTCCTTATTCCTATACGGCATGACTAGCACTAACAAGAACTAAATTATTGTTTTCTTTCATTACAGAATAATAGAATGTACCACCATTATACTTTAATGGCATTTTATATATTTCTCATTCGTGCAATTAATATGTTCACAACTAATTGCAGGTTACTCTGGATTAGCTATTCACTGTGTATATGCACAATTTAAATGTAGTACTAGAAGCTTGCGTGTAAAAAAAGTGTGCGAAACGTCGTATTTTTTGGATGTGTAAGAAAGTAAGAGAGTTAACTCAACAGGCGATACGCTATTTGCAGAAAGGTCAGTCTGTTGAGTCCAGACAGTCCATCGAGGAATACTTACTACAGGTTCTGATTTACTAATGGAGATTTTTGCACAGAAGAAATAATCCCTTAAAACGGAGGAGTAGACCTGTTTGCTTTGGTAGGATCCAGCGTTTATTTTCTGCTCATCATCATCATCATCATCAGCTCAGCTTACTGTTGTAAGTCTCATTTGCATTAGAGCTTAAGTAAAAAGGAGGTTGAGTCTTCTTGGAGGGAGCGGATCCGAGCGGAGTAAATATGTGGCATGCCTATATAAATACGGAGATCCTCTACATGTATGTATGTATGTATGTAGGAGAGTGAAACTAAAAGAAAGTCGACAGGCGAAAGCCAGGCGAAGCCACCCTTCTTTCGCCCGGCTCTTCGACTCATTTCTCACAGCTCACCTCAGCAGCTCTCTGATTATTATTATTAATAAGGTCTCCAATTTGAGGGTAATTTTTGTTAATTAAGTGTTAATTAAATCGTATGAATGTATTTACGAGCGGGAGTTTTTCTCGGTTACGGAATAAATAATGCCAAGAACACATGTGGACAATCATTATCGTAAATTCCTTTGCCTTTTAATTACACTTTCATAAACTACACTAATGTGACTGCGTTTTAGAATAAAAGGGCTCAAAATCCCCAGCAAATCTAATAGTAGTATCTGTCTGCTACTACTCGCTCGCTTAGTTCTGCTCCTATTTCCCAGTTCCAGTTGCTTTCCTTCTCTGGGTGGGACACGACCGACACGACAAACACGGACAGACTTTCTCTAACGTTACATTTATCCTTTGTACATATACACAGAGAAATATTCTGAGAGAAAGCGAGCGAAAATGTCACAGAGCCTACAGGTCTGCTCTCCCACTCCTACTACATATACATATCCGACTAAATACACAAGTAGTTACCAGCTCTCCTGCCTCTACATTAGGTAGTTTAGTTTAGTTTACTAGTGTGGCGGAATGGGAAAGAGATGCTTCTTATAAATGTGCTTAAATGTACTCCTAGCCATATTAAATATATACCTACCGTAAGTAATGCAAAGTTCTTCGGGGTAGGGACCCAGTGTAATATACAAACAAAGTAATGGTATAAGTACTTGTGTCCTGGTGTGGTGTGGCTAGCTCTCTGCCCGCTCTTCCTCCTATTCCTTACGAGAGAGAGAGAGAGAGAGAGGAGTACATGAGAGGAGAGTGCATGGCTGCCTTGGCTATACGAATCCATATTCCTAGGTTCTTTTAGCATCTCCGGGTAGCATTTACATTGAGATGAGATTGGGGTGGGGGATGATGGATAATGGGAGGGGGGAGGTAAGCATATGGGCTTAAAGTAGTTAGTTTATATTCAAGCGAAATTCAAGGGAATTCGAAATGGTATCCATACGTCACATTAAGTGCCGTAGAATTAAAGGGAAATTAGAGGGAAAATGGGTGCTACATATACGCTTATAGAAGATTCTGTCAGAATATGTCCCTTCCGGTTGTAAAACAATGTCCTGCCTCATCCTTGACTCTGTCCATCCAGGCGACATGTCCTTTCTCGATCACTGATAAAAAACCATTTTGCCCAGCCAAACGGCAAATGGACTTTCTCCTTCGCACACAAAATCCACTGCTTTCCTTGTCGACAATTTCTTATTCTATCTTTCTGTTCTGACTCTCTCGAACTGAACTAACTAAGTGACTCTAGTGCCTCTTCAACCGCCCTATCCCCTATATTATGCACTATCTACAATGATAACACCAACTAGTCACTCTTGGACATTCTGTCCGTCTCTTATGTGCAAACAAAACACAAATAACTAAATGCACATCTATTTCATGTCATGCAACACATTCTTGCATTGTAAACAACAAAAGCTGCTACGTACACTACATGCACATCACTAAATTACTACAACCACGAAATATCTAGCACAGGAATTAAGATAAGCCTAATTTGGACTACGCTTCTAAATAATAATATACACATGTGCACTTATAATAAATGTGCCGGCTATAATATGGATGATATTATGCTATGAAGAGTTTAAATGCTAGATAATTGCTAAATCTCTCTTGCCTGACTTCCTCCATCCCCACTCTCTGAATTTGGGTTTCCTTTGTCTGCAGCTCGGAAGAAACTTGTTGTGTCCTTCTCATGTCACCCCTTGACGTAGTTCCAGCAGCAGCCTTTCCCATAATACACTAGCCTAGGATCTTAGTTGGGCTTTACATGGAGAAAAGTGGGGAGAGGGACGTAACATGGCATGGTGCAGTTCACCGTGTTCCTCCTAAAGTCCCGACGACGAATAGTTTACAATGCAATTCCCCTACACTCATTCTAGTAAATAGATTTTGACCCGTGTACACTGAGTACAGTACAATAGGAACATAACACTCAATGAATAGAAATGAAGGAAGAAGTAGAAAGTGGAAAAGTGTGATAGGAAAAGGGAATTTTTTATTTGCGTATAAATTCACAGTTCATTGGTAAGGATTTGCAAGATTTGAATAGGATAGTGCTCTCCATTTTTGTACACATGCATATAAGAGTTTAAATTCGGGCTTTGTGCATATCTGTTTTCCTCTCGACTCTTAGTGAAATGGTTTGCATGCACAATTTAGCCTGTGTAAGTGTGTAGAGAGGAGGGAGGTAGAAGCTATTAGCGCCCTATATACATATCTATTTATTTATCTATGTGTTATGGAGTCTAAATGCAGAGTTTTATTTTGAGCCTAGAGGATATGTCGACTATAGATGCTAATAACTAAAGTTAGGTAAATGTAACATAAGTTAATGTGGAGAGCAATAGTAAAATACAAAGGATTGTTTAGGACAGAATGGAGAAGGGATTTGAAGAAAGTATCAGAGTAGAATCAAGAGGAAAGCCGTAAGTTGAAGATTGAAGTGTGCTGAGGTGTGAATTAATTAAGGATAGTTGGAATAGTTAGAGTGATTAATTAAAGTGCCGAGCGACCGAGAGCCAGGTAGTAAAATTCCACTTGTCACGTCCTCCGTATAAACAAAACTCGGGGCAAAGTCGGGGAAGGGAACGAGGAAATTTCGTACAAATTTTCCAGTTGACATTACGACGTGACGTGACCGTTCCTTAGAATTTCTTCATTTCTTTAATTATCGATCCGGACGGTCTTTGAGAGTACTCCGACTCAAGTCAGCCCAAGTCAACTCAACTCAAGGCAAAGTCAGAGTGGACTGAAACTCTTCTACTATAGCAGCAAACACCCTCCTCCGTTCTCTGTGCATTATTGTAGTAGTATGTAGTAGGTTGGAACCTGTATTATATACTAGTACATAGTTCATACTTACATACTCGTGCACTGCACACACACGAGTCTTATGTAGCTAAATGGTAAATGAGGTGTATACGAACAGCCACTACTGGCCTATAGCCCACTCCTCATAGATAAACTACGAGAAGTAATAAGAATTCTTAGTCTAACTTACTTTTACGTGCTTCTTATTAGTCTCAGTTCACATTACATAACATGGTTGCTTACCTGCTGCCTCTAGTCTTGCTACTATACTGCTCACGAAATAAATTGAGACATAATGTACAAGCTAAACTAATAGGAGTTACTAGACGGCCTATAATATATCTACGTATAATCATAAGTAAATAAGTGCATTAGCTCTACATATAAAAATATTATGTAGAGAGAAGGCATGTGTAGAGAGTCCAACTTGTGTGTCATAGTTATGTTTGTAGATGCAGTGTCAGTTCGAGTGTTTCTTGAGGGAAGCTGTTAAGTTACATTACGTTACGTTGCTTTATATTATGTAATGTGATGTTATGCTAGTTGAGTTACAAGTCTAACTGCCATGCGAGTGAACTTAGTCAGTCACATCATTCGTCTGTATAAAAGGAAGACGTCTCTCTCGTCCTGTCCATGCTATACTTATGTGAGAAGTCTGAGGAGGGAAGGAAAAAGAGAAATTCCCTTCCAGTAAAGAGCATCGATAGTTATATCCACCCTGCAACTATCTATATATGCTGAGTAGTTAGCAGTGAAGTGATAGTTAGCGTCTCTTGTGCCAAGTCGACTTCCTTAGCTTCTTTCCTTGACTCTATTAAGTAGCTGTAGTAGAAAGAGAGAGCGAGAGTATAGATACAAGTCGTTACTTACTTAGTCCTCAGAGTAACAGTGATATAAAGTCAAGTAAGTAGTAGTAACTAGGCTGTGTGTATGTGTAGGACGTTCCGTAAGTGTGTACAGAGTTTCTTTGGCTTTCTTTCCGTTAGCTAAGAGATGATGAAGCATGAGAAAGTAAAACTGAGACTACCTGGTGATGTGATTGGAAATGTAGGAGATGAACTGGAGAGATGTGCAAGTTTTGGTAGTTTGGGATTGGGAAAGAGAGACTCGGTCCTGCTGACATAAATAAGGCTTAAGGGACGATGGTTATCGAGTATGAAAGAACGCAAGTGAAACGTGAGAGTGACGTGGAAGAGGTCTTATTTATGTTTGGGGATCGGGGAAAGTCTGTTCTTCTAATGGAACAGGACAAGCAGAGGACAAGGGACATACTACTCACTGATAGGGACAGATGCATGGGACAGCCACACTTAATGCTTACGGACGTTAGTGAATGGTCTCCCCACCCGACTTTTGACAAAAGCTTTTAAACACCAGCCCCGAGAAATTATGGCCATCCTGTAAACATTCAACTTTCTCCAAAGCATCTGCCTCAATACTGACAAATTTAAACTTGAGCCATATACGAGGCAACACTTGAGCTCCCTTACATTCCATTACATTTATATTACCATCTTCGAGTCCCTATCTATACCATTGCCCTCCACATCTACTCCACCACTGCTCCTCTCCGCCCGCCTCAATACTACATTACATTAGTAGTCTATTTCTTCTTATCAACATCATATACATACATAAAGATACCTACACTCTTTCTCTCTCTCTCTCTCTTTCTATCTATCTATCTATCTCTTTCTACAGATACATATGTAGCCTCTGATGTTACTATTCACTCTCGACTACATAACCTACGCTGACAAAATACATTCGCATTACACTTATATTATGTCCAACAGCTCTCTTCTGTCTTTTCTGTTGTATTACTCAACTTGCCTCCTCGTCTGCCTGCCTGCTTCCTTGCCTTCCCGAGGCTCCACTACTAGTCCCACCATAATGTATCTACAACTATCCTTATTACTAAATACCATGCATTTATTTTATCTATTTCCACTATTCCTCTCTCCTACGATAAGTCTTCGAGTCTAGACTACTCGCGCCTTACTTACTACTACAGATACTACTACCACCCATTTACATTTCACATTATTATTATAACATTACTTACATCACTTCCATTTACCACCACCACTCTATTGTCCCTTTGATTTATTCCCCTCAATCTTTGTCTCTAATTAATTTTACTGATTAAAAATTCATTTCGCATTTAAATAGTTTACCAGTACTCCAAGGACCATATATCCCTCCTCAACATTTACGCAAACTAATAACCTGTCCAATTGACAATTAGTACCCTCAAACAATTTATTAGTAATTTATCTAAATCTGAACCTGAACATAATGAACGATAGAGAACAAATTATGCTTACTCACATACACCTGCATTCGATAATATATTATGCATTATTTTTTATGGATGTGAAATATCTTAGTGGTATTTATAGTTTGTAATTTTAATTTTAATCACTACAATAAGCAGTAGGTAGGTACACTAAATATTTTATAGTATGATAGGAGTAAGGTGTAATAAGCAGTAGGTAGGTACACTAAATATTTTATAGTATGATAGGAGTAAGGTGTAATTAGCAGCAGCACATTGATATAATCTATGCAAGTAATTAAAATATGTCATTGCCACTGCTTGTTAAGTTCATGTCAAGTTTTCAATTTAGCCAATTCACCAGGAGAGATGATTCTCTATTAATCAGGAAAATATGCTTGTGCAATGTGGAAAGATAATTTTTGAGCTGGAGTAGCTAATATAAAAATAGGAGGATTGACTCTCCTCTCGTCTGTTAGCATTATGAATGAGGCGAGTGTTATTTGAAGGGTTAATTGGGAGAGCAGTGGCGGAATGGGTTTTCGTCAGCAGCGTACCTTCAGTTTAATTAGTATATTTGTGTATAATGTATCTTTTGAGTGGAGAGAGAATGGTTTGCATAGGAGAGCTGTTGAGTGAGTAGTCTCTGTAGGTATAGTCTTTGGGTGGAGAGTGTTGAGTGAGTGACTGTCTGTTCTGTTGTTGTAGGAGTGAAGAGTGTTTGGAAAATCAGCTCGACGAGCGGAGAAAGTGAAGAAGGGAATAGTTTGAGCCCGAGGCTTTTGGCAGGCAGTGGACGGATGTGTTGAATGGCTATAGGAATGTTGTATGTATGTCTGTAGCTAGGATGTTATGTTGGCTGACTGTTCGTTGGTAGGGATGAGAGTGAAGTTTTGGTGGAAAAGGAGACTGGATCGGGTATTCCTGGTAGTAGTCGTCCTAGTCGTAGTCGTAGTAGGTAGTCAGTGGTGGGTAGTCGTGGAAGTAGACAGTGTACTCGAGTGTGGATCGATGGTGGCGTGGATATGAGATAGCAGTAAATCAGGGATAATTACAGTGACCGAATCAGAAAGGCCCAGATGTCAAGTCGTTCCGGATGACATTTTTACGAGGACTGATGAGTCCCCTCGATGGGTTACGTGAGGAACCTTAATGTCTTCTGACTGACAGTCGCATGCATTCAAATGGCTTGCTTTTCTCTCCTCTCACAATCAAGTCGGAGCGCCCATTTACTGCCCCCACCTAATGTTACCCCTTCTCGTCCTGTCCTGTGCCCCCTTTGCTCACTGCATCTTCAGTGGAGTTGAGTTGAGCGAAAACCAAACGAACACTTGCTTTGTGTACTTCTTGCACTTCTTCTTCCGTTTCCACACTTCCCCGTCCTGTCCTACGTTCCTCGACCTCTCTCCGTCTTCATTCCCACTTCCAGCCAGCAGTTGTTTCAGAGCCTTGTCTCGCCTTTCGTCTCCGCGCCTCTTCTTCCATCCATATATGCCCTGATTCTTCCGTTCCTGCCTCCTTCCTTCGTCTAATCTGAGTCCTGCTTCGACTTCTTCCTACGAATCCTGCCTGTGTGTGCTTTACTTATTGTTAGCACTTAGAGAGAGCTCGGATGCATTGCATCAATTCTATCGCAACTCCTCACAAACTGTCTCTCTATCCTCGCCTGTCCCGTATGTATCCATGTCCTATAATTATTGCACACGCAGGTGAATACCAAATGTCTAAATGTACACAAAATACTACATGCAGCTTCCTAGCCGGGAATAAGGAGCCATAATGCACGTTCTTCCCTATGTAAAAGGACAGCCACCTAAGCAAATAGATGCATTAGGACTCTCCTTCACTTCACTTCGCTTGACATTAGTTTAAAGCGGAATCCTCTATCTATCTCTACAATAGAACCTTTTATTTTATTTTATTTTCTGACGAAACGAGACGAAAGACGCAACCTATTCCCCGCTATTATCATTCTTTGCTACGTGTACTTTACACTGTTTTCTCAATTCCACGACAACTTCTGAGTTTCACTCCACGTTCCTGCAAACACCACCAGAACCACTACACTAAGACCACCAGACCACCGTCTCATTCTCATTTTATTTCTCACCCGATACTTACAAACTTACAATAGCCTGCCCGACCACCACTGCAATGCAATGTCAAGAGGAGTCAAGTCAACCTATTCAATCCTGAGAAAAGGCAAATGATACACACAACAGTGCATACAAACTAAACTCAACTAAAACATCCCTACCTACTTATCTTTTCTCCTTTCCCCGCAAGTCACCTTCATGTTATTTAAACACCTCCGCAGACGATGACCTGCAATTGACGCTGCTCTAGAAAACCATCCTTCCTAATAGCTTAACGAAAAGTGTAAAAGCAGTCATGCCTTAGTTTCTCCGATATTTTTCAGCAGTAGCTAACATCCAGAGATGTCTTCCTATTAATTAGCTTTGATTATGTTAGTTTTGCATATGGAAAAAGAGATTCATCTTGGATATCCACGTGAGAAAATGGCAAGTCGATATAGTGAATAGTTAGGAAGAAAGTAGTGGGCGATGTATTTAGCCGGATTAGCTACAAAGTGTGAGGTTATTTTGGATGGGTGTAGAGATGGAGTGGATGAGGAGACTGTTGTATGTGCTCTTCTTATTATCCGCTTTTGCTGTTGTGAGATGAAAGAGGCAGGGAAGGAAGTTGCCATTTTTTACTGGGATGGTTCCACTGGAAACATCAAGTGGAGAGTTGCCGGCACAAAGCAAGTCAACTCAAACTGAAGTAATGCCATGCAAAGGAAACCAGAGAAAAGGAATGCAAAGCAAAGCTTAGTTACTACTACTACTTACATACACGTTGGCTAAGTAAGGCAAAGTACATGACATCAGAGAAAAGTGAACCAAAGGAAAGAAAGTATGGGCAGGCAGGCGGTTGTTGGAAGGAGAGCTCTCGATTCGACTGAACTATGTCTGACTGTGTCTGTAGCATGTCCATAAATAAATCCGGCCGACGCATGAAAATTTAAGAGAAGAAGAAAACTTTAAGACAATTAAAGGAATGAATCAAAGGCTCGTATCCGTCCTTCCCTAAATTTTGTTTTCTCGCTCGCGACTCTCAAAATCTCCCCAAGGTCCTATTGTTTCCTTTTCTTAATCAAAATCTTTTCCACCTTCTGCGTTAGATACGATGTGGTCTAAGCACCATGCCATGCATCTTTCAGTTCCTTCTCAGTCCTATTAGCTTATTGAGCCACTCTAAGAATTTCCGCTTAGCTTTCTTCTAATGTAACTAAGACACTCTCTTGTACAGTCAAAATCCTTTCAATCATTGCATTATTTTACTGCTCCCTACAGTTCCATCATTTCTTCGACTTGAAACTACACAGCACCTACAAGCACACTGTACATGCATATGTAGATATTATTACATCACTCTCATACACTGCTCCTTCCTAGATAGGGAAAAACTTATTTAACTACCCCATCGAAAAATCTACTCTACTTACGTACACCACTCTCCCGCTCTCTCTCTCTCTCTCTTTCTCTCCCATCTCCTTTTGCATGCACTATTTACTACACATACTTAAAACTACTTGCTCATATTGCAACATTATTATGTGCATCCTACATTCACTGTCATATTTATTATTTGACTAGCGAGAGAACACTTTCAGACTGAATAAACGAACTGCCATCCTATTCCCAGCTAAACAAAGTCAAATTCACAAAACATAGAATCCCTTGTAGCTATATCTACTTCTACTAGTTAAATCGCCTTGTATTCAGGAATACAAGCAAAGGTAGGATGTACTGATATTGAAAATGTACTAAGATAATATTTAAAAGTAAGATATACAGTATAGGGCCTACTATAGTTCGGTTCTCTTACTCTGGTCAATGCCATTCCCATCAGAAAATGATGAGACGCTTCTTCCTTTTCACTCCTTTAACCATTTTACTTTTGTATTGTGCCAAAGTATGCAACTATATAATATAATTCTAGTATATCCATTTTGTATACAGTAGTAGCCTAACTAGGTACTTGCTCTTTAAACACTGACTATTAAAGTAAGTAAGTGCCTCTATGTTATATTGTAAGAATTTAGTGGATAGCTAAATAGAGAACAAAGTAGAGTAAACGTGAAGACTATTGTACAAATTAGAAAACAGTAGTGCAATAGCCATTTGTGTCCTCTGAGTGAGCTTATTACAAGAAAGGTACACTCAATTACCCTTTTGGCTATCATACACGATCACAGAGACAGTAGAAGCTCCAACTAAAAACCTATCTGTCAGTATACATTATTTGTATTTACGTTTCCTATGCATGTCCGACGAGAACTCAGTCAACTCACCCTGTTGTCCTGTCCTGCCTGACTTTGCATTGCTTTCCTCTCTGTTTCATTGCATTACATTTATAGAGAGAGAGAGAATAGCGCAGTGCAGCAACGTGAATATTAGTTAGTAGTAGAACATAGAAGGAAGAGATTGCGAGCAACAGTAAAGAACATTAGAGTTTTGTGTGAGTGAAGAGTGTGAGCGCGAAGAATGGGAACGGTGATGCTTGAGACACGGACTGAGTTGAATACATATTCATATCATTCAAGAAACTATGTGGCACTATTCATATGAGGATTGTGATGTTAGATTAGTATTTAGGCAGGTAGGCAGGTAGGTAGCTACACATACGTGAGATCTTCTCCCTACTTATGCGCTATTAGCTATGCTATGGTCTGATGATAAATAGAATCTGCTCATTACAACTCCCTCAGGCATTTGATCACACCTTTTGAGCAAACACGTATGACAAATGAACTTGTGTCAATCGAATTTTTTTCTCTCTATCCCTGTCAAGACATTGATCTCAGCATATTGATTCGTAGAAGCTGAGAACTAGTGACGAGGAATAAAATCAACAAGAAAGGAATAGCTACAGACATTTTATGCTTAACACAAGTTGTTCTGTGTAGGTGATTTAGCTCCGGAATATATTTATCTGTGTTTTTATGTAGTAAAGTAAGTGACTGTGTGCGAGAGTTGATCACACAGAGTGAATAATACATAGCTAAAGAGGTATTTAGTATTAAGCAGCAGGGGAAAAGCATCTTGTGAATTTCATATTAAGTTGTATTGTATATGATTAGCATTTTATTAGTGAACTGTGTTTTTGGAGGCACCTTCTCTTTCCCTACTCATTCTACATGGAAAACCACTGCTACTCACACTACTACACAACACAGTTAGTAGTCTGAGTAGTGGTGCAAGTTGATTATGCTTTGTTTTGTCGTGATGATATTTGGGAGATGAGATGTGTGTTTCGTTCGATTTGACTACTCACTCATCTGCATGCACATTAACGACTATTATATGTATGTACAATAATAATAAGAAAGTACTTGTGCACTTAACTATATATGCAAGTATTATATGGCTAGAGATAGTTGTTTGGATGGGATGGCATGAGACTTATCCGTAGGTTAGAGATAAAGTTGCTTGGGCACGGCATGTTATGAGAAATGTGATGTTATTTTATGTCATGTTATGTAAGATACCTAGTTGCTTCCTTAAGTAAAGTTAATGTATAAAATTGAGAATCAAAAGGAGGGTGATATGATGTGATGTTGAATTGGATGCAGATAGTTCTATTGCATAGATAACTACATGGAGGAGGCATGTAAGGGACGAAAGAACAGAAGAGAGTCGCTAAACGTAACTACCACTATTAGAGAAGTGGGGCTATGCAGAGTAGTTAAATTTATAATAGTAGAATGTAAGTAAGGTACGTACCTATATATATCTAGGCTGATAATAATGTTGCTGCTGCTGCTGAGAGAAGGAGGATGTAAAGTGAATTCATAGTTGAGAATATGATGTGATATGATATTCAAGTCAAAGCAAGTCAAGTCAGTTGAAGTAAAAGTAACTAAGAGTCTTGAAGGAAGAAGGAAGCGAGTGGAGTTAAGTATAACTAACGTACATAAGTAATGTGAGGAGTGAAGAAGAAGCCTCAGCCGCCGAAGGAAGAAGGAAGAAGAAGAAGAAGGGAAAGACATGAGAGAGAACAGTAGAAGAGAGTGCATATCTCCCAGTGTACACTACTTAGAAAACTGTGTAGTATAATAATACAAAGGGCAGGGAAACTGAGGAAAGGCAAACGAAGTATGTACATAAGGAGGACGGCAGTATTAGAATCTATTCGGTAGTTGAGAGAGTAGTTTGTAGTTGGTTCGTTTGGTAGTTAGTTGAGAAGGATTGAGAATATATGTGTGTAGAGAGATATGTAATGTAACTGCTGGTTGTTGTAGTAGAATGTCTCATGGAAGTGAGGAAATGTCATAAAAAGGTAAAGTTTGTTTCGGCGGTACTGTGAATCCAGTAAACATGTATCTGAGTAAATAAATAGAAAGAGTAGTGGCATATAAACCCCTAATACATAGTCCTAGTAGTGGTAGTCACTCTTAAATACTAGTCGGGAGATAGATAGATGTTCGCCATTGGACGACTTTAACATAACAGTGGTGCCTACGTAGTCTTAGCATTTTCCAAAGTACCTACGTATATATTATAATAGGCTACGTACGAAGGAAGGAACGAAAAGCAACGTACGTACGTAGTACGTAGATCTAATATAAGACAGAGTCAACTGAAGTAAAACTGAGTTCAATTCTGGCTGGAGCTACTACATAATATTACTAGTAATAGTTCGCTGAAGAAGAGGTACTGCTGCATTTTCACTATTTTGTACACAGAGAGAGAGAGAGAGAGAGACGAGAAGAAGTATGTACGTGGAAAGAACGTCTACGTCTGTCTGTATGGCGAGTAGTTTTGGCTGGCTGGCTGGCTGGGGGTATAGGGGCATGCAGTATAGCCAGTGTAATTAGAAGCAGTAAATAATGTGTGGATGACAGGAGTTCCCCTCACGGATGGTTGTGCTCAGGACTGATCCTCGTAAGAAAAGCCATGAAAGCTGTCAAGGGGATGATGGACGTCGTCCCATTCCTAGTGACGAGAGAGTGAGTCAGAGGCTCAGCAGAAAAGGGAAATGGGCCAGCCGAGTCCCACATATCACTTTTATGGCTGGCATCTTCATTTTCATATTTCATATTTGCATTTTCGCGATCTGACATAAATCACTCCCTTTATGGCTAATTAGACCTTTGTGTTCCGACACACCACATCTCCTATTCACACTGCCTTTGCTGCTCCTCCGTCCATTCCTAGGCAATCTGCCAAGCTTCCTAGGAACTTGCCTTCCCTTCACAACACTACTCTCTCTCTCTTTACTTCACTACTCCATCCCGTCCATGTACTCTTCTGCACTACTCTCAAAAACTGACTCTGACTCGTCTGTGTACAATCTTACATTTCCCCAACAGCCAACCCTACTAGTCACCACATGTATATGTATCGCCTGCCTGAACAGCAGCAGTAGCAGCCACCACTACTACTCGCTCCCTTTCCTTTTCCTACTCTACACTCTTCTTTCCTCCTTCATTTCTCTACACTTTCCTTCCTTAGTAGTAGTTAGCATAGAGGATCATAATAATAGATATTATTATAATATGTACACACATATTACTCATACTACTATTTAGAATCCACACAAATAGCAGTAGTAGTAGTTTTGTCCTTCGAGTTCCTTTCGTCGCTTCTTCCCTGCCACGACACATCCCAGTCCACACTACACCCAGTCACTCTCTCACAGTCTCCTTTCCACACTATTCTCCACTACTCCTATTCTTTTCCTCCTCGCTTCTTCTTCTTCTTCTTCTTCTTCTTGGCTAGAAAAGACAGAAAGACAGGAATATATAGCCGTGCCTAGGAGAAACTCAACCTTCTTCTCCACACACTCACTGCAATGGCATTATTATGGCACAAGATGGGAAAGCAACTCAAATTCAAACGAGAAAGGAGTTTTAAGGCTCCATCTACGGATCTATCCTCCAATAGCTACTCATTCAGACAGAATCCATCCATACTAGCAGATACCGGAGGAGGATGAGAAACGGAAAGAAAGAATCTCTCACCATCAAATAGCTAACTCTCTCTACCTACATTCATCCAACGTTCCTCCTCGTACCATTCCCAACAGCACCGACCTCAAAGAAAATCAACTAAAGCAATGTCATTCCTCACAAGACGACTACTAAATACAAACTCACACTAAACACACAATGCAAACATAGGACACTCTAATGTACTTATGCACAATGGACACAACAACTACTCACCTAACTACAGCTCAGGTAGCTCCAAAACCTATGCAAACTGCTTTCTTCCGCAATGAAACCCATATACTTCACGACGACACACAATAGAACATACAAACCAATGAAATACAATTGCCAAACTCTTTTCATCCACCCTTTGTATCTATACTCGCCTCTTTTTTTCACCTTATCTTTGCGAATTATTTTTGATTGAGTCAAAATACTTTATTTACGTCCATCAGTTCCCATTCTGTCCTAACTTTTTTTCTTTAATTTAATTCTCTGTATATCTATTAAGTATAGTTTTTAGATCAAGCTACTATATTATATACATGTACTAGCAGGGTATTGGATTCGTCTATTAATATGTGTATCATATTATAAGATATAGAGTTAGCAGAAAGAGTAGCAGTAGAATGTAAAAGTAGATGCATCAACTATTTAGTCTGTCTTGGCTGTATGTTTTTGGTTTATGAACACAGTGATGCAGAGTGTTAGGTATTGTATTTACTATTATTACGAAGTGAAGGCTGAGACAAGTTGAGACGAATGTATAGTGGGAGCTATAGAGAGAGAGAGAGAGTAGTTGGCTCTGAGGACAAGAGAGAGACCAAAGAGACAGAGACAGAGACCAGAGAATCAGTCAGAGAAGAGGAAACCAAAGAGTCGAGTGAGTGAACAAAAGGAAAGAATGTGTGACACTGTCTTCTGTGTATTTTGTAAAGTTGTAACGTAGTAAGTAACTAGAGCGATGGTATTTATATGCATTGAAACCAGGGAGTGATCGTGGTAGTCGTAGTAGTAGTAGTCTGACTGAAGAAGAAGGGATTTTGTGTGGATGAAGTCGGAAGATAAAGCATTAGCGTAGCGTAGGTATGCATTGTGTCTGATAGTTTTTAGTGGAGAGGAGGTAGTCGTCTTTGGTGAGTAGGGAGTGATGTCAACTCGTGTCAAGTCAAGTCATCGTCGGACAGGAGACATACCTACTTACAGGAGCGAAATCATAGATGATGTACCTAATACATGATAATATGGAGATGTGAGAGGAGTGAGTGACAGTTGGCATTGGTAGTCGGTGTCTATTCCTGAACCCAGCAGTTGTCGGGAGAATGTCACAAAACACGCTGTCAATGTCAGGCTGGTACTCCAACCAACGGTGTTCTCAGATTGACTAGCGGAACGTGTAAAAAAGAGAGAAAAGACAAACTCTCGGCAAGGAAGCGATTAGCTCCGGCGTTCTCCACTCAAATTATGACAAATTGCATTACACTTTTAGTGACTGACTTGCCTTGCGATCGAATTCTGTTTTTTTCGAGCAGTCAGCTCACACGAGCTTCTATTAGTATACAATGTGGAGGAGAAGAGGAGTATAGAGTAGGAGCTGCTGTTTTTTTCGTGGAAGGAAATCACAAGTTATGTATGCCTATCATCAGAGAGTTCATCTGCTAGATGAGAATAGACGATGTCAGTTATGGGCTAAGTTTCTGTCCCGCGCACGAATTTACTGCTGGCTCTCCTCGCACAATCCTATTTCAACACCTAGACACGCTCAAATATAAACTCATACTTATGACAGTGTACAAATATCACGAGAGCGTATTACATTATTTTATCAAATTACGCTTACTGCTCCTCTGAATATAACAACCGAACTCAACTCTCAACTTAACTGACCAGCCAGACATGTACATTCCTGCTACTTACCTCTCTAGGTGTCTTTACTACCCGCTCATACGGCACATAACGCAAAAAGAGCGACTCTGCATCAAATTCCTACAAGTAAATACATGGACTAAGTTTGGTCCTCACTCTCAGCCTCTCTCTCTCTCTCTCTCGTAGACAAGTCAGTTCAGTAGATGTGCATTGTAGGGCCCCTACCTATATACATATGTACATAGAGTAAGTAGACTGACTGAGCACTAAGTAGACAATAGCCTATCAAGTCACCTATCTCAGCAACCAAGTTCGAGATAGGCCCCTCGTATACAATACAATGTACACACACGGTAGTCCACTTTTTAGCTTATCTCCCTCACAACTTAGCAGCCAAAACTTCATCTCCTCAACAAACCTTCAGTTTCCATCTCACAAATTCTCCTCCTCACGTCTCCTATACTTACAGCCAGTCTCTACATGCTCTCTCTCTCTCTCTGCCCTCACTTCCTACAAGGCAATACATTGTACTTCTACGGTAGCAATCTTAATAACAAGCTCACCGTAAGTGTTACATACAATACATACCAAGAATATATGAAGCCAGAGCTAACCACAACTTTCTTTATCACCTAACAAACCAAACGCTACCCGACACCACGGACACTCTTTTCTACAGCTACTACCCGTACCACCACCACCAACCAGTACCACACCAGCACCACCACTTCTTACAACTTCCCCAACTAGAGACACAATCCTCTCTCTACTTACATAACCTACCTACACCAATTTCTTTTAAAACAAAAGTAAAAACTTGAGAAAAACAGAATGAAACGTACGTAATGTCATATTATAACTACTACATTCATTCTGTTTCACTATTCCATTGGTTTCAGCTCATTGTCTTCCCTTTTCTCCAACTAACTACCTACAATACACCACTACTGTGTACAATACAGAGAGAGATCCGAGATACTCTTCCCGACCGACCGTCCTTTCTCCTCCTAACTTTACTTTACAATATCATACTGACACTTGCCTGTGCCGAGGAATAACGATGAGTTAACTATCTCACAACCCAAGGTTCCCGAAATACTACACCCATCACCAACCAACTTGGCCTCTTGGGTCTCTTGGCGGTGAGCACATGGAATATTCTGTCACCCACCATTCCTTAGCATCTGATTTTCTACTACACTACCATAACATTTTATAATACGTTTATCCTTACTCAATCATTGACAAGCCGTAAATTTTCAATGCATCAACTATCAACTAGTAAATCAATTTTTGGATATTGTATTATTCCCCCAACTTTTTAAAAACAATGGATACTCATTTGTAGCATCCTTTCTATTAGGTGTCTGGATTTCTTTGACCGAAATACTATTTGTGAATAATACCCGAAATTAATTCTTCAATCAAAATTCAAAAAGACAACAAAAGTAATTGAAAATAAATAAATAACGATTTAATGTCTTTCGCGTTATTTATTCTTGAGATTAAAATTATTTGACTGAATTATGCAGATTTATAAATTGCTCACCATGATCAAATAATAAATAACTACAATGATTAAAGGAAATGACAAGTGGATGTATCACTCTTTTTAAATTGAAAAGTATGTACTTGTATTCCGATTTCATAGAAATACATTTAATATAGGTAGGTAGTTAGTATTTTTTTCCATTTGAGTTCCCGAAAAGCATTTGTAAAATGAAAGTAGTAATTTCAGAAAAATGGAATTTCCCAAACCCTTGGCAGTCAATTCTGATTTCTAAACAGACACCAAAATGTAATCGCATACGATGGTATAGTGTACAGACATGGCAGAAGATATTACTTAATAGTAAAAAGTATGCATTGCTAACGAAGGAAGAAAGGAGTTGTAGTATTTGTTTCATTTGGAATAACAACAGAGAGTTGTATTTCTACATGTGTAGTGGGCTAATGGAGAGTGGGATATTTTAGCAGATAGTAAGTACGTAGTATTTCTTGATTACGTCGTAACGTAAGTATGTTAAGGAGATAGGTTAGGAAATGAAATGAAGTATGATATGAATGCAGTGTTATATGGTTAGCTCTGTTCTTGAAAAGTGTTGAGGATCAGTTAGTATATTTTTAGTGATGTATGTAAGTAGTTAGTTAGTTAAGAATGATAGAAAGCATAAAGTAAGGCTCTGGTGCTCGCTCTCTCTCTATAGATATGAGTGTAACTTAAGATTGACTAGAGCTGACTCCTTTCTGCCATTTTTTGCGATCTACTGTGACAATACTTTGGCTTAATGTGTCCCGTCTGACTTCAACTGCATGTGCGGCTCTCAGTTGTTAACTTTGTCGATGTATGTATATATAAGTAGTTTGCATGCAGTCGACAAGCAAAAGAAGACAAGACAGTCAGAGTCAAGTCAAGTCATCTCAACTCAGTTGCTCTCTCCCGTCTTTCTCTTTCTTTTGCAGATTCACACACAGAAAGGAAGATGAAATCCTGGCTCCCTAACGAAACTTTATAGGCAGGGCAAAGACCAATATTAGGAAGATTCCCGAGCCGAGAAACACTACAGGAATAGATAGATAGATAGAGGAATGAAATAACAAGAGGAACACAAGGACTTATGTAGGTATCCCTTTCTCATGAACTTGCTCCTATAAAACACATCTATGGATTGAGATAGTAAATAGTACGTACATAAGTAGGGTCGTCTCGTCGCCGATTGTTTTCCTCCTTTGCATTGCCCGCCCGCTTTAATATCCTTCTTAGACACTAGTTAGAAATGAAGAAAAGTCTTTATTTGCCTGACTAAATCTATGTGTGTGAATGTGAGTGACTTAAGTGTGTAGGATTTAGTCGCGTAGTATAATAATAATATTTAGTTGAAAGTTGGAAGAAGAAGGGACAAGTTTGGTTGTTGCCTGGCATGCGGATGTTTTTGCCAGTCTCGTCGTCTACTTTTGAAATCTTCCTGGGTCTATTATGTAGTATGATATTATTGAAATGCAAGTTCATGAAATGGGGCAATTTTAGTGAAGAGAATGAAGAGCAGTGATTGGTAAAATAAATCAAGGTACGAAGTGGGGAGGGAGTGCCTATAAAGGAGGGGGAGGAATCTACATGGCCCATAAATAATGCCCATGGAAATGGAAGAACGTCAGGGGAACGTGGAGAGTGTGAATGGGAGACGAAGAGAATGTCATCGATAAATCAGTTTTATGAATTCCTTATCTGAGCGCACAAATCATACACACAACTTTTGCCATTAGATACTACGGAGTTCAAATTAACGTCAGTGGAGAACGATACACACCGTGCACTCCGAATTATCTGGACGAGACGAGATCATCCCATAATTAAAGTTACTGTACTATTCTCTACTATATAATGGCTTTTCATTCTATAGACACGCTGCCTGCCTGATCCAATATCAAGTAAACCTCACAGCCTACACATACATGGGGCAACTGAGAGAGAGAGAGAGAAAGAGAAAGAGCCCTTTTCCTTTTCTACTCTCCGAGTTTTGTAAGACTGCCTTTGCCTACTCCTATTATAGTAGTAGTAGTAGTAGGATCTTCTTATGTAGCACTTACTTACTACATACACACTCACTGTGTACGCTAACTTAACCAAACGAATTCTAACGGAGCCCAACCAAAGGAAACCACTCCCGTGCATATGAAGACTTGACTTGGATTCGACTACGAGAGTGAGAACTTCTCATAACGTCATAAAGCAGATACCTATCCTTCTCTTCCATTGCCATTCAATGTAATGTAATGTATGTAACCTCACCAAGCCAAATCAAAGCAGAAGAGCCAAACCAGCCACAGCCACCCAGGCCAACTCAACCAATATAGCAAAACTACTATTTTATCTATCTATATTATTAGCTACAGACAGATACGTTACGCTACAAAATATATCTGCCAAACACATTACCTTCCATATCCCTACTTACATACTATATTTACTATACGGGTAGTGACTTTTTTTTTACCTCACTCTGTGTGCAATGTCATCTGTGCTAGTATGACTTGTTTATGTGTAAGATCGAGATGCAATTCTTATTTCATGTAAAATACTACGCGTCCTCCTCTCCACTTTCTTCTCACATCATCCCAAGCCACGCAATACAAACCCTTCTAAATAACATTAAGACACAACTCTCTTGTCTACATCTCTTAACAATGAAAACCGAGAGGATTTAAAGCTTTTCCTTTACCTTCGCTTCATTTCCACACTCCTATTTTCTCCAGCTATTCACAACCCTTTCTTTCTCTACACTTTATCCCGATTTTAATACTAATTTCAATCCTTTATTGTAATTAACTTAATACCAATTTAATTTACAATTTAAATAGTATTCATAACGCCAATTGTTTTGATATTTTACGCTCATCAACCAGAAGTAAGTACCTGCTGAAACATTTCAAAGCATTTTAGAATATTAATTAATAATTATTTATCATAATAATAAATATTTCATATAATAAATATAATATTCATAATAAATTTATTATGTATCATTAGTTGATAATTTTTATTAAGTGAAATTGGCTTAAAAAATACGTAATTAGGGAACGCATTATTAGACAGCTTGTAAGACATAGTATTTAATTATTGCTGGGTGTTTGCAAATTGTCCGTATATTATTAGGAGCTATTGTACTTTGGTGAATTAGGTTATTCCAAGTGTTTTTTCCGTATATAGAGTGCTTGGGCGGATTATAATATAGAAATAGCGGAACGTAGTAAATAGATAAAAGTAATGTGGTAGTTGGACATCAATATGTTGGTGCCTATGTGAGATTGGCTATATGCGTATGTCTTTATAGGATAAATAAGTCCGTAATGTAGTAAGTTGTAGTCCGTAATGTAAGATGAAGAGTGTAGATAGTTTGGGGACGTATGTTGAAATTGCACATTGACTATTATTGTATATGGATGGATAGGACATAGAGATACAGTTATGACAAGTAAAAGCAAGTTGTTGTCTGAAGTGGCATGGATGGCAAGGGAGAGGATGGTCGTCGTCGGAATCCACTAGTTAGTGAGTGGTGGATTGGATGTGCATGGCTCCATGTGACTCAAATGAGAGTTTTCTTGAGACAATGCAATGTGTGAAATGAATGAGTCGGAGTAAGTAAAAGAAATCGTCTTTGCAGATAGAGTGAATATTAAAGGTCATTTGTGACCTAAGAAGCACCCGAGTCTCAAAGTATTATTGATTTTTTGTTATTGTGTCATTTACACTTGGGTCATTATGGACATGTGACACCGGAGTTGGAGAAACTTGCCGTGACATCTTCATAACACATCAAGCACACGTTTTTTCCGGAAAAGTTTGCCCATAAAAATATGTTGCTGTGTGAAAATTGCTCTGATTATATTGATCCTTGCATGGCTCGGCAGTCTCCAGTGATTTTTTCAAATTTGATTTTTGGATTGAGATTGATTTTGTGTGGGAATTTGAAGAGGATCCTAGTTTTTGAAGTGAATCTCTGAGGAAATCAAAATATCAAACGCTACGGAGACAACTGGCGCATCAGATGTAAGAAGGATTCGGAATTCACTTTGGGTATACCCTCCTAGCTCTTACTTTATGTAGGAACGAGGGAGATAGTAGCTACCTACGCACAGAGTGCTCCTCCACCACACCACACCACACCACCACCGTATACATAATATCTATCTCCCAACAATGTATCTATCTATCTATCTACCTTCCTACTACTATTACCTATCAACCCCGCAAATATTCTCCTACAGTTAGTACATTCGTACAAAAGTAATAGATGGGAAAGCGTGGTGGCATATCTTCCACAACTCCTGCCCTACAATAATTCAATCAAAACACGTCTTCCAGATTTCTGATTGATAACTCCTTCCATTTCCTTATAAAGTTTTCTCTAATGAGATTTCCACATCCTCAATTTCCTCTGCATAGATTTTTGTCGGTTGATGAATTACTACCTCATGTCTCTTTGCCTTGCACAACTTTTCCTTTCCCGTTTAGAAATTTGCAAAACTTTTCACAGAATTGGATATGAATCAAACACAAGTCTCAAGTCAAGGCGAGTCAAGACAACTCAACTCAAGTTTCACTGTGGACGCATATATCTCTCCCTCTAAAATCCGAGTGTGATGATGAGAAAACAGTCAAACACGTGAATAACACGGCCAATGCTACACCTAGACTAAATTCTTGAATAAAACAATAAAACACTGCCTTGTACCCCTGTAATGTAATGCATACTACCCGAGTCGTACACTCGTACACACCTTATTACGATTATTACTACTTATAATTTATATATATATATATTATATTTACTTTGCAACTGTACATTGTTATAATATAGATGCAATATCGATAATATTTAGATGTTATATTAGAATAGATGAAATTTCCTATATAATGCAGTAAATGTTCTTTATGAATTTTAAGAAAGGAGTGTCTGCCATTATACAAGTCAGAGAATACACAATCACTTTTGTATTGTTAGTTATTGTGAGGAGACAGGGCAATGCTCACAGAGGAAACAGTCTTGTTTTAATGTAAATGATACGGTTGATAATGTTCTATGCATACATATTGCTCAAATTCATTATAAATGAACGTTGGAAATGATATGCTGATGCTTACATGCATTCTGTGATTGTCAATTATGGCCATAAAGATGTCCCTAATGTGAAATGGGCTTACTAAGAGCTTTAGTTTCCAATAATTCTGAATATTCACTAGACGAATATTATATATAGGGTACGCTATTGTGATTTTATGGCAGTGCTATTAGAATTAGTTATGCATTATTTTTGTGCTGATGGTATTCAAGGGTAGGTACTGTATACGATGATGGGTATATATTCATAGAGTTTTAGAGAGGGACTAGTCTTCAGAGTTGCTATGAATATTAGGGGCGATAAAAGTTGGAGTGCGGAGGGGACATTGATGAACGTGAAGACAATGATGGTGTTTGTGATGAGGACGGTGGACAGGAGAGCTGCGATAGTTAAAGATGCGCATCTCTTTGCTCTTCTTTTTGTTCTCAGTTGAAATGAGTCTATTTTGGTCTGCCATTATTCTTGCTATATTTAGGTTTGTTTAATATGATTTTATATATAGAGAATGATATAATGCGATTGGTAGTGATGTGGTGGTGAATTGAAGAGAGGGATGTTGTGAAGTGACTAACTGCGCTAAGAATATAAATATTAAGTAAAGTAATGTTGCTGGCATTCTGTGTTTCTAGTTGCTGCGGGCTGTCAAGGTAGTTGCATGAGTAGGATTTCCAGATGACAAGTTCTCAATACGACGTGAGTTGAGTTGAGTGAAGGAGCCTGGACTGGAAAGAAAAGCCAACTCGCAAGTTAAGTGAGTGAGAGGAGAAAAGAGAGCATTATTATTATATGGGAAGCTTAGAAGTCATCTCATTGGTACTAGGACTAGGACTGCTACTAATAAGTAAGAATAAGTATTAGGAAAAGCAAGTAAACTAAGTAGAATAATATGTATTCGTAGTAAAGTAATTCTGTGTCTGGTCTGAAAAGGATAGTCGATATAATAGATATGCACGTAACGAACAATAAAGTAAACGTAATGTACGAAGAGAAGAAATGGCATACAAGGGATTCTCTCGGTGGTCGCTGCTGTGATTTGTGGGCAAGAAGTCATTATGTAGGTCCAAGTAATAAATTAAGGAGGGTGAAAAATTTTTTGAATCGGGATTCTTTGATACACAAAAAAGAGCATCTGGTTGGGAGAATTTTTTCTCCTCCTCTTGAAACATGTCGCTCATAAATCTGTCAAGTTGAAAAACCAAGCGAAAGGTTTCCTCTGGTCTCCCCTCAATCACACACAGGGATAGACCATCCTTCAATCAGACCAAGCAAATGCCATGCCATACTTCTATAGCAATCCAATGCAATCTAATGCTCACTTCTCTCCATCCTTGTTGCCTTCCCTTACATTACGATAGGACGCTTTACTCAACTTAACTCAGTTCGTGACCACCAGCCACAGCCAAAGTCACTACACACAGATATCTCAGACTCACTCGTAATATAGCGAAAGAATTGGTAATAGTGTACGTACACACGTAACTTAAGTCAAGTCGAGCCAAGCAACTCTCTGGCCGGCTATTCTCACCGTGCGTTTATGTCTATACATTACTTACGATTACGATATATTATATTTGAGCTCTCGATCTCATTCGCACTGTACCTGCAATGGACTGACTGACTGAAACTCTATTGTGTGACTTGACTTGACTTCCCTGCACTGGACTCGACTGGACTTCAGCAACTCACTTTGACTTCTTTCTCTAGACTTGACTCCATTCCTCCAGTCTCCATCTCCATATATTCTTCTTATGCGTATATATATATATATATATATATATATATATACACTAATGTCTATATAGATACATATTATATACAATAAATAACTAGTACCATTATAGTATATCGGCCCTTTTTCTGACAAAAATAATGTCATCCTTTGCTAGATATATTATGATGATTGTAGGAGTAGTAGCTACCTAACTATTAACTATAGAAGAAATAGAAAACAATTCAAATCAACTCATTCAACATTAGTAGTGACCATATCACAACTACCATTTACCATAGCAAAGGAAAGGAACAATGAGCAAAGAGACCCAACCAAAAAAGTCAACAAGAAGGAGACGAAGAGCGGAGGAAAACGAATGCAAACCAGGCCAGACGAAAGGAAAGGAAACCACTGAACATAAGTAAGAAAGATTCATGTCCATCGTCAAGCATTTGTATTGTACGTCCATGCAAGCGAAAGTATAAAGTCAGAATACATTTATTCGTGTCCAGCTCCTCCGATCCAATACTCAATAGCATTCATACCTATTACTCCTGCTTCTTTCGAAAGGTAATAAATAGCTTAAGTGTTTTGCTATAGATAGCCGATGTCTTTGGAATTTACATGGTCTGTGCATACAATCATCCATACATAGTATGTTCTCAGATACCTATGTCATGCTTTTGCAGAGTGAGCAATGTAATGCAGCGAAACCCCATGTCATGCCAAATGCCAATAAGGATACACAGAGCAATTTGCAAAATTATGCGTCGTAGTTGTCCCATGTATTTTCTGTCATCTGTACTACAAATATGTAGCTAGGTAAGTAAACATATGCATACTAATATCCTTTGGATAAATGCTCTTTAATGCGTCTGTGTGGATTACATGTATGGTAAGATTGGTAAACCAAGAGAAGATAAAGACACGTACTAAAAACAAGTAAATAGCGCATAGCTAACTACTACCTACATACACAGGGTACACCTATAATATGATTGCTATTATATATACAGATATAATATATGGATATGTAACCGCAACAATCCGCAAATTAAGATTAAGGTAGTAGTAAATATAGTGTAGGTGACAGATCGTGTTGATACATATAAATATCTAGCAAATGACAAATAAGATGCACTAAGGTGTGGAAAGGGATCTGATGAAATGAAAGGAGCAAAGTGAAGAAAATGAGAGAGACAAAATAGAATAAATTGAAGACAGTGAGCAAGAGGTAGATAAATAAATAAGTTGCTGACCAAGAAGATCCATGATCCAATGATCACCATTCCCACGGTCTCATTGATGTACGATCAGGTGTTTTTGCTCATGTAATTAAGAGATGGGGGATGTGAGATGGTCCCTTGCGGGTGAATCCACTCTGTCCTTATTAGTGTAGAGTCGAAAGGCTTCGGGGTAATTCCCCACTCGAGAGAGTATCTCTCTTCGTGTCCAAATCTGTCAAAGCCTTTTCATCCGACTTCTTTTATTCGTTGAATCTGACAGCCGACTTTACATTCTTTCATTATACACAGTCCGATTAACACTTTTTGTCTCACCTCCAATCCAACACTCACTCATAAGTACATCCACGTCCAACACAAAATTCTATCTCTCCAGCCTCGACTATCTCTGTCTACCGCTCAAGGTAATTTCTGTCATCCGTGGATATCATTATCCATCTCCACTGTACTAATACTAATAGCTTATGCCACCTTGTCCATCTATTTATCTACCTGTGCATCTATCCATCACTCTTCGACTGCATTACATCAACTGCGTAGACAATGCACATGAGATAGCATTTGTTGCAGCCGACAACTATGTACTATATAATGCACATTCACCACTTCAACTCATCCCTGCCTTATTATGTAGAATTAGAATTAAACCTTAGGAATCTGTTATCTGTAGCAAAATACTTTATTGTTCACTTAATACCACAAACCTGTTTTATTTTTCTGTCATTACATAATGTTACCTACTTAATGCGCTACAACCAAACATAAAATTCCTGTTTATACCTCTGGATTCCCTATTCTGTCTCTATTATCAACCTATAAGATCCACTTCACTTATAAACATCAGATAATTTGCAATTACTTAATAGAATAGCCTGGCGATAAATATCCAACCATTTCATTAGGGATCCACGACTTTATCAACCGCTCGATATAAACCAACAATCAAGGGCGTCATGAAAAGTACTTCTTTTCTCCTGTGCTATAATTACTTTTCTATGAAATACACATCTATGATCCCATTAATCTACACATTTTTACTACAAGTGTGGAAACAATTTTTCCGCACATTATTATGAACGAAAATATGAAATCAAAATAATATATTAGAACACTTTACGGATTAAACATTTCAATTATTATACTCAATTTTGTTCAAATATTTTTGAATTCTAATAAATGTGAATAAGAATCGGTACATAATTCTATGTGCCTTTACGTCGTATGGTCAGTAATGCTGTGCTATAATTATGTTAAACAGATAGCCCCCAGTCTCCAGTGCTGTTAAGTATCTGCGAACATAATAATATAGTAACTCTGTGTTTTCACACACCTTAACGATGCAGATTCAGAAATTGCATAAAAATTAAGGAGCCAGGTGTTCTAGCTAGTTAAAAAGAGTTTTATGCATGACTGTGAAGATTGAAAAAGTAGTACCATATTAAATATCCATTAGCAAATAAATATTTGCTTGAAAATCACTAATAAACGGTTATTACATGTGTTATTGAATCTATGTAAATTGCAGTGAAGCGATAGGAAGGAGATCTTGCTTGCGTAATCACCAAATGCCGTGATACCTACTTGTTTGTAGCTAATCAGATCAAGTTACCAGTATCAAGTATGTAAATGTGTAATGGATTACCTACAGGCAGTTTATTTGGCATAAACTCCATTTGCAAGAACCAAACGTTTCATTTAGGTAACATGCACGCATATTATAACCATTGTATATAGTCTACCAATTTCTGATTACAACACAATGTATTCATTATATACCTGTACCTAAGAAAGGGAGATTAAATACAACACTAATTACAATTTCAATTAGACATGCTTATTAAATTGATGAAGGTACACACAGGTATTGAAAAGGAGTTGCTCCATAAGATGAGTGGTGCGACATTTTATAGTAAGTAGAGTAAGTTGAGTGTGTTAACGAAAAGGAGATTTTATGCAGCATTTATGTAGGGTTAAAAGTTAGTGGAGTGTTTGATGTAAAAGTGAAATGAGTGGAGGAGCAATAGTATGAAGTGAATGAAGTCAGTAAGAGTTGAATTGAGTGAGTGGGAGAGAGAGAGAGAGAGATGAGAGAGAGAGAGAGAGAAATGAGAGACAGAGTTGCGGCGAAAGGAAAACGAGCCAAGATGAAGATATTATTATAGGAAAGAGTGAGTAAAAAAGATTTTTTATTTGAACGAGCTGCTAATGTCCGTACAAGTAGAGTAATTCCAGTAGTTAATAGTCTAAGTAGTGGTCTAAACGGTGTGAAATAACAATATAATAGAGTATAAAATGAAAATCGACTTAGGCTACCTATTTGGTGGCGAAAATGAGAAAATGAGTCGGAAGATTTGTTGAAATCCAGTCGGAGGTTGACAAAAGGGGAAATCAAGTGTACAGAGTGAGTGAGAGTTAGTGAGAGTATGTCCAGCGAGAGGTATTATTTGTAAGAGAGAGAGAGAGAGAGAGATGTACCCCAGAGCGGGGTAGCAGCTGGTCGTCGTAGTGGTGGGTGAAAGACGAAGACGGCAGGCCGGATCTTATTGACGAGTCTGCAGTAGAGTAAGGTGGAGGAATTGGGCGGCCGGGGTAGGGAATGGAGGGGGCTAGTAGCGCACACGCGGGATATTTTCCGTCCATCACCGGGTTCCACACTCTCCACACGACGTGACGATCAGTTGACAGGTAGGTTTCACTCAGACAACAACTACTACGTACAATTGTGCACTGCCGAGTGAAGCGAGCAAGGCAAGGTCTCGAAACACACAGAAACAGCACGTCAACTATCTGAACCTCTACTCCTCTACTCCACTACTTACTACTACTGAGAGAGACACACATACAACGGTATGTCTCTACAGTTCACACTCCTTGCCTACTACTACGTCTACGACTGCTACTACTACTACTTGCAACAAGGCTAAGGAAAAGAAGAGAAGACAAGGCGATTGAATTGAAGGAAGGCAGTCTGAGTGATCTGATCTGATCACATCAAGAAGAACAGAGCTCCTCTTACTTACTTCCATACTAAACAAGCAAAAGATAGAATCAAAGGCAGCTAGTGCATTGCCAGTCCGTGGCCAAAGAAAACCAAGATGCCCCGTCGCAAACAAGACTGCCCAAAACGCATGAAATGTAAGTACAAATTAATTTATTTTTTCAAGAGTCTGTGACTGACACATGTCAGTTTCTGAGTTGTGCGAGTTCTGCTCTTCTCTGGTTTTGACGGAAGCTTTCTTTGTTTTTCTCTACCAACAACACTACACAAATGCTTCGTCAGCACCAAATTCTATATATTTTTATAGATAATATGTATATATAGATACATTACATAGCGTATTTTATCTATTGCTCGACATACATATTAAGTACTACTAGTACATACATACACACCCGTCCTGCCTGCCTGCCTGCCCTGTTCAGTTTTAGTTCACTAGTTTTGTTTTAGTTTTGTTCTCTTTTTGCAACCTTCAAATTCGTCTCTATTGTAGTAGTACTGTGTGTTTTCGTTTTATACATACATATGTAGTGTAGTTCCATGTATAATATTTGTTATCTACTACGAGTACAACACTTCTTCCTTTGGATATACATCATTTCGTTGTGAATTCCTCCAAGTTATCTAATACGAAACGAGTTGACATGACATGACATGCCATGCCATTTGACGTACCATAGCGTACCAAGTTATTGTAATAGCCCAAGCTTATACTATGATGACATCATCCCTCATTGTCAGACTATTTATTTCTTTTCATTTCGATTGTGGTTCCCTTTTTTATCCTGATAATATTTGCATAAGCTTCTTTCTTCCATTTCATCAATTCCTTTCTTAATACTCGGTTTGACATTTTACAAATTCAAATACAACTCGCATATCAAATCACCCCTGCGATCTATGCTAACACGTAAGCTATTTCCGCTCATTTTATTCTCCTACCACTAACAACGTTCATTTAACCATAACCATCCAAAAATTAACGGATTTACAATTGCAATTAGAGTTTGCATTTTTACCTTTATATAGATTGACAAGGCATGACTCATAAAATAAAGATTTACACAAAGGATTTAGCCATTCCCGTGCCCTATTGGCAGATTAGCTCACAGATAGTTCAACTTTTTCACAAGGAAGAGAATTGTGAGACAAATGAATGCAGCATAAATATAAATTCCCTTTCGAGAGAATCACTGTTTCCACAATCTACCTAATTGAAAAGTGAACGTCCACTTTAACTTGAATCCAATTCTCTCAGTAAAAAGGCAAGAGCTCAGCTCTACAAGAGCCGTTTTTTTGTGGCAACTTATTCAACAGTTGGAAGAGATCGATTTTAGTGTAGACATTTCAAATCCTCTGCTATCTGCCCTATTGACTCGATTCCGGAAACATGCGAAAGACAAAATTTACTAATTTTCTTTCAGACCGTTATGTTCAGTTACGTTTACTTTACATTAAGGCATTAAATCAAGGTCATTTCATGGCATGCGACAAACCCGCTGACGATCACAAACCACCAAAAGTCCACAATTCCATTCAGAGTCTTGAACGAAGTTTCCCCAGGATGTCTTACAGTATCATTTCGTATCTTGTAAATAAATATACTTATATGTATACAATCACGCAAGGTAACAAAAATTGAGTACAATCTGCATGAGTCAAAGATTTAAAAAATCGTCCGTATTTAAATACCTGACCAATTTTATTTGTGGATGAAATAATTAGGTACGTATTTCGATTCGGTAGGTATCGATATGATGTCTTCCCTCTGTGTATTCCCTAGTTCGGTAGGTGAGTATGATTAATGGAACAGAATGCGTTAATTGGAGAGGAAGGGTGTAAGATGTTTGGAGATCTAAAGATAAACAGTGTTGAAAAAGTAAAAATAGATAGTAAATGAGTAGATTTGCTTGATGTGACAGAAAACACAAATGATTTTGCAACTGCTTCAGGTTAGAAAACAAATGAAATGAGCTAGAGTTTAACTTGACTTACTTTACTTACTGACTCTTGCTCATTCTCATATTTCTGGAAGTGTAATAGGGATACTTGAGATAAGTGGAGCTATTTCCCATTTCGTATCATTCTCATTCTTACTCGCGAGAACAGAGTATCAGAGAAAAGCGGTTTGTTCATTCAGTTCCGTCTAGTATATGTATGTATAGTATACATGTATGCATATAGTGAGTCGACTTAGTTCTGGGCTACTGTGTGTAGGGCAGAAGAAGAAGAAGAAGTCGAGCCGAGCAATATACATACATACTATACTTATATAATAATATTTGCTATAGAAGTAAACTAAAGTAACCTTACTACAGTAAACTGAACTAAACCAAAGTGAAGTAAAGTAACGCAAAGGCAATTCTTATTCACTCTCTTCCTTTACGTTCTCTCTCTCTCTCTCTCTTTCTCTCTTTCACAGACTACTTTAGCAGTTTAACTCGTAAGGCAAACCATGTGCAAATGTACTCACTCAACTCGCCAAACTAACATAAACTAAACTAACTATATAGCAATGTCACTGTATAGTAAGAGTACACAGTTAGTGAATTGTAAAATAGAAATAGTAGTAACTCGGCACTTCATTCACAATCCTAGTTCCATGTATATGTATATTTACTATGGCCTATCTATAATAGAAATTCTCCGAGTACATCACTTAGTACGTAACAAAACGCATTCGCATGCCATGCCTAGTAAACAAGTACAATGCATGCCACAGGATCAGCATATTATTTACCATATCCAAAATAATGTAATCCCTAGGAAGATAACAGTTGAATCTAGGTATGCATATCTGTCCTCTATCCTCTAATCGAATAGATACGCACGCAACTGTGAGACTATTTTGAATAAAGCTGCGTAATCCATTTAACTAGCCTATACTCCTACTGACAAACTTTGTTTGCTGCAAGGACAAATTGCCATAAAAGCCAAACAACCGTTTTAATGCATTCCTCTTCCTATCAATTAAGAAATTATTCACTAATTCAATTTATTTATTTGGGGTGATATTCGTATTACTACTCCCACACCTATGCGTAATTAGTGAATCAAAAAAATTATATTAACCAATGCGCAATGAGTAGACACAGGTTGAATGTTGTTCCATGAATTGTTCCATGTATTAAGCCATCAGAGCAAATAAACGTTCATTATAAGTGGAAGTATAGAAGTCTATATATAGGAGTTATTAGGAGTAGTGGAGTATATAAATATTATTATGCGTATAATGTAAGCTATTATATCGAATAGAGTAGAAGAGAATAGAAAAAGTCAAACTCATCATCATCGTTCCATCAATTCTTCGAAAAGAAAAAAGGATTGAAATTGCAAAGCTCAGTGAAGAGAAGAGAGCACTTATCGGTAGCTATACTTACACGTTTTTTAGCTCCGTGCCCATAATGTAAGTATATATCTCCGTTGATTCGTGTTATTATTGGCATTAGTGGATAGACAGGTAGGTATATGGTTATAGAAATATAAATAGTTGGAGAATATAATGTGGCGGATAGATAATAGTTGATTGTGGTGGAAATAGAGTAGGTAGGTAGATAGGGATTGGGTATATACTTGGCTAGGTAGATGCGAGATATGTGGAAAGTATGGTTTTAAAAATATTTGTCTACAATATAATATACATAGGTTATGGTATGGAATGGAGCTACTGAGCTGAGCAAAAGCAACCTGTTCCGAGTGAGCTAGTCCATTCTATCCAATCCATCCATCGAGAATCCAGGCAGAGGAGAAGAAGAGAGTAGTGGAGTAGAGTCGCAGACGAGTCTAGAGCAACATAATAACATCCAGATAGGAAAGTAGCGTAGAGAAGTGAAGGAAGGAGAGCTCTCTAAGTAAAGTAACGTAAAGACGTTGGCAATGGAAGGCAGAAGGCAACGCTGGAGCCAGCAAAAAACGACGTAATGTTCTGAAACCCTCAAAATTTATGATGGCATGAGAGACAGCCGTCATAAAGATGAAAAGGGGTGAGCCACCCGAGAATGGAAGCCTCCTTGTTTCTTCATAAGACGATGATGATGTGATCCAATGTAAAGTAAAGGAGCGGAGAGACAGAGCGAGAGAGAGAGAGACAGACCCCCGTTTCTATTGCATCTACTGCTCTCGCTCCTATCAAAAAGAGATGTGTGCATTATATTTACTAATTACGAATAATTAGCTGCAAACTTTGCTGGCGGGAAGGCGCATTGCTCTTCTCATCTCCACCATTATTCTCACTAAACTATAATATGGTTCGACTATCCACTTCCTTATAACAATGCCATATAGCAAAGTGGAGCTTTGTGGTGTGTCTGTTCTTTTAAATCTCTTTTTTTACTAATTTATGGACACAATCACATTTTACTGTCAACTGGTCTTGTTGAGCCGAATTGAGAAGAGTCCTTTTCACATGAGGCACGCATTTGAGCTAATAGACACAGGAAGGCAAGGCAGGTAGACAGGACAGAGAGGCACACGAAAAGGACATAGCTTCAGATAATACACACAGATAGGCTTAAAGAAGAGATCAAGTTCAGTTGAGAGAGAAGCTAAAGGGACGGTATGCTATAGAACTAACACCACCACCGTCCATGTATGTATATAATATGGACATTCTCTCTCTCTCTCGGCTGTTGGCATGTGTTATGGTTTGTTATAGAAAAGCTAATGCTACTACTTTGCTACATTTATTATATACACTGTGCCACATAATAATATGATCCCTCTGGAAAACACACACTTAAGGACATATACATCCCTATTTATTTACCTTGTTCTTATAATATTATGTGTACACTACCACATTTCAATTCTAATCTCCCAGATATATCTATATAGAACAATATTCCCCTTCTTTCCTTTCTTTCTTTCACGCAAACACACACACACACGTACATATCTTTTTCTCTGTATAGATGCATTATGTATTTACTATTTACATAGATAATAGCGGAAAATGTTTTACTTATAGAATACATGTGTGTGTGTGTCGGCACGGCGAATGTTGAATTGAATGCAAGGTAGATAGTGTTTGTTAGGATAAAGAGGATTCAAGTCTGTAGGATGCCGAGGAGGACAGGACAGGTACAAGGTAGACCTTTTCTTGTGCACACACCGTGTCCTCTCTCGCAACTCAGTTACTTATCAGATAAGAACACCACACGTACCATAATATGTAGTATTGACAGTTTTCCCTCTAATTGAGATCTAATAATTGTATCTGCTTGGAAAAGAGTCAGTCCTGGCTGTCTCTTTGACGTTTATCTATTCCCAAGAAGATATCTATAGGGAAATGGTAGTATGTAGTAGAGAGTGAAATAATATTCCCCCTATCTGCATCACCACATCACTCCAGCTAGAAAGAGTGCAGATTTTGAAATTCATGAGAAATGTTTTCGAGGAGATTTGCGGTTGGATGTGTAGGTATGCAAGCGATGTTTAGTTTCCTCTGTTTGGGTTATTTTCGCGTTGGCATTGACATAGAATGAGCTGCGAGACTTGCTCTAACTAAACTAATGTCTACTATGCTATGCTACTACAGTCAGCAGCTCCTACAGGCATATATTTTCCATATAAGGCGAATATCATAGCAGCGAGCTCTCCCTCCTCGGAGTTTTACATGGAGACAAATGAAGTCAATTCCTTTGGTGCTATAGGAAAAGGTGTGTGAAAGGAAAGAGAGGAATATTAATATTATTTGAGTTTATTAGAGGCGTGTGGTAGTGTATAGTTAGGTTCATGAATCTTTAATTAATAAGTATAAATCGCAAAGTGATTAATCAGGGAGAGTCGAGAGGGGTATATAGTAGAGTGCCTACTACTACCTAAGTATACTCTAAGGCAACTGCATATATATAGATATATCTAGTGATTGTGAATTGAAGTGGCGAGTCTGTCGGAATGGAGAGTTGGATGGAGGCGAACAAAATGGCATTAGGCTCCTAAGCTCCTATCCTTTGGTTAGCTATGAAGTAGACAGGCAGAGAGTAGAAAGTGAAGTTAGGGAATGAGATAGAAGAAGATGGTCTGCTTGGATGGATGGATGGATAGTAGATGTGGAGAGCACAGAGCATGATGTTAGGGAATAGTCGTTGCTGTTGGTTGGTAGGGTCGGCTCAGTGGAAGAAGTTGGAAGTTGTCACTCATTGTGTCATCGATTCGTGGCCTGGGCCGCTGTTGCCAGGTTGAGGTCTTGCTCATGTCAGTCATTTCCTATCGATCCGTCACGGACTACGAGGACGTTGCCAGTCATTTCCTATCGATCCTCTTCCCCTTGCTCAAACCATCCGAATCCGAACCGAACTACCAAATTGCATCAAGCAATTCCATGCTTATCCGAGGTGTCTAAATGACAATTCGTTTGTTCATTTCATTCAACTCTCAATGGCTCATTGTGGATCTGGACTAGGACTTTTCTTTTTCTTTTCACCAGACAAACTCACACTCTTAATACATAACACATTACCTACGATACATTCTCCAGCCTTTTCCCTCTCGCTTTTTACCTACGCTGCTCTCGCTTTATAGCCTCCTCGGACTCTTATATGTTGGAAATAGGGAGATCCTCTCTCTCCAACTTGCTCCTTCGCTCGCTCACTCGCTCGGGGAACATTTTAAACCGATTTGTAATGTGGGTGTCTTGTCATCTGTATTTATCTTGTCCTTTCCCGTCTCCTACTCCTTTCTCCACTCATAATACACAGGCTGCAATATAAATACTCCACCCACACAACAATAATAATCATAGCATCATACGATCACACTTATATATCTCCTATGAATTGATATATACTACTACTATACAATTAGCTTTCTAAGACATCATTTGTTTACATAGTGCGTAATAAAAGTAAAAGTAACTTTTATACGCTATCTTTCTATTTACACAAGTACGGATAAACAGTGCTTGGACTTTATACACACTTCTGTGTGTGTGTATAAATATGTGCAGACACTCAACTGGAGATTTGCTCTGACTCTTTAGATGTCTGCAGAGTGTAACTAAAGCATATCCGTGTAGTGTTGGAGATGAGTGGATGTCTTTTTATTGTGGCGTGAGATAAACTGTCTTAACCTCATGCATAGTCCGCATTGCTCCCAACCAAAACAAAAACATTGAGCAGGTAGTTTCCCTTTTACTATAGAAATGTAGATACATACATAGACGTTCTTTCTATTTTCTAATAGAAAGGAAGTAAGTCAATATATAGTTAGTAGTTCTTCTAACCCTGAGTGCGTAATATTATATGCATGTGCAGTTTAGTCCTATATAAGATATATCTATACGGATATTTCTAGTTTATATAAGAATGCACACACGGAGTAAAGTTGAACTGCACTGGGACAAGATGAGCCGAGGAGCAAAGGAAACAAGTACTAGGCTAGAGGTATTACATTAGGGCAGGATACGTGTGTGTGTGAGTAGTGTCATGCCAAACGTAACCAAAGCAAGCGAGCTCTTTGCTTTACACTACTACTCTCTTCTCTCTCTCTCTCTCTCGTAAATGTAAGTCAAGTCTCTTTCATATTCTTTATACAAGAGGGTTATATATAAGAGCTAAAATCTAACCTACTATTTATTTGGTATAGGAAGGAAGGGAGCCCCATAGCAGGTGGCACGGCATTAGCAATACGATTAAGTAAGTGAGCAAATGTTATGCTATCGTATACACTTCTGTTTATTCCTTTCGCACTCGCCGTATCAGATCTTTTGCCGTAAGGTAGCGATAAGGCAAATTATATAGCTAACCTTTGAGTGTATGCAAAAGATATGCTAAATAGCAAATAGATCCTGTGAGCGATATTGTTGCGCATTTACTTAGGCTAATAAGCATCTTGTAAATAGAGACTAGTCCTTTGTAGTGTATTTATGCATAATTTGTCATCGAATGAATTTCAGTCGACTAAAACACGGGAAGCTAATGGAATTGCATTATTAGCAACTTATCAACAACTAACTATGCTACTACACTAAACGATCCAAAAAGTCTCTGTAAACAATTTCACTCTATATAAGGAAACTAATATAAACATCATTGTTATATTATTTTCACTACTTACTACAACTAATGCATGGGAGATTCTAACAAAATTGGAGCAATAATATAAATAGAGTTAGATAGACAGATGATGGTCTGGGAATAAAATTATAGCGTCTCAGATTTCCCCTCGCAACGTAAATGTTGTGAGAAAAAGGCGAGTGAGCTATTTTTATTGTGTATGCTAGTAAAATGGGTTCGAGCAGAGATTGGTTTTGACTGGCTAAGACATAAGGGAACAAATGTTAGTGCATAGACAGAAGAAGAGAGTGAGAAGACAGTGAGTTTAGTGTGATATGAAGGCAGAGATGAGGATGAAGTGCGAGAAGCGAGCGTGTAAAGTGCAAGTATTCAGTCAGTCAGTGAGCCGAAGAAGGAAAGGAAGGCAGTTGACTATTGCATTGCTATAGAGCCCCACACAACCAAGAAGTAATCCATAGAAGAGGTGCACTACTGATGTAAGTAAGTGAGCAGTGCTGTGTGATGTGATGTATGAAGTATTTTTATAATGTATAGAGAGAGTTGACTTTTTGTGTGTATGATTGGTAGGTAAAGAGAAGTATAAAAGTGGGAGACGCAGGCAGACGGGAGTAGGAGAGTGGCAGAGATATGTGCAAGTGAAGAGGATGTCATGTGTGATAAATAGTTTGGAAATATTCCCACTTGTTGGTATGGGAGGAGGTGCCCCTGTCTGGGGGGACGGGAGCCGAGTGCGAGCAGAGTGCTCTCCCCTCAAGGCAACCTCCAAGTGTCACACGTAATGGCAGCCATCAATCACTCATTCTTCTTCCGCTCTTCTGTGATGGGCCAGACCTTTTGTCCTCCACTCTTTGATTTATGATACACCTGGACAATTTTCTGTTTCATGTGGACAGAACTGAACTGAACAGCCTTCGTTTGCTTCCATTACATCCTTTGCTCTTTCCATTTAGTAATACATGGGAGAGGATACGACGCAGTACTCTATTAGCTCCATCACTCTCTCACTCTCTCTCTATATATTATTATTATGTTCTTTGACTGTACTATAGTGAGTGAGTGTGTATATTTTATTTTATCTCGACTTGTCTAGGATTATGTTTTCTGTTTTGTTCTCTATATATGACTTGACTAGTCGCTCAAGTTTGTGAATCACACTTTATTCACCACGTACGACAGTCGACTCAACTCACTCACTCAGTCACACAGGCAGGCAGGCAGGCAGTGAAACAGCTATCCATCCATCCTATCATCATAATATTATATTTACGATCCTATGTAGATGTGTATTATACAATTGTGTAGTAGTAGTAGTTAGTGAGAATGTTAGTTGCATGCATAGATCATGCTTTCAATTTATTGCATTTCGTAGCTTTATATTTATGATTCTCCATAGATTTTCCAATTGATTTCATACTTCTTTTGCATACTAGGCGTTCCCCTCAGCCCAACACAAACAAAACAACAGAAGGGGGATAAAAGTACCTAAGTATCTATCTAGACATATCATACTTATTTATTAGCCAAACGAAGCAAAGAACGCAACGCAACGGCTAGAACTACCAACTACAGATATAATATTATTATTATGCAGAGATACAGGACAAGCCAAGGCAAAGCTATTAAACCAACTTGAGTCAACCACCACAAAATGTAAAATGCAACAATACAATCATAATACAATGTGATGATGATATGTAGCAATGTTAATAGGCAGGCAATGAAGCAGATATATTATTGTGAGACACACCACCATCCCATAACCACAACATTTTATATACCATCAGTCAGGAGAATGTCTCTTTAGAAGAGTATTGCTTTCTGTTCATCTTATGTGTCATCTCATCATCATCATCATCACAAGCAAGTTTAGCAGTTGGAGCTTATGCGCAATCCTTCTCACTCTACAGCCAGATATTTACCTTCTGATTTGATATTCTTTGTTCTCTAGCAGAGAATTATTGCTTATACGGATAATGCTTACTAATGTATAGTTTCGAGATGTTGTCACCATTTGTCGTGTCAAGTAGGGATACAAAGGTAAACTGTAGCTTTGTGAGTGACGACTGTTTTTAGCTAGAGACGACTGTATTTATTTTATAGGAGGAAAAGAACACAAGGTATTAGCTACATTTTTTGTTGTATTTATATTTTATATTGCAGTTTTTTGGTATAAGTGAGGAGGATACTTGTAGAATGTAGTTGTAGTGATAGTAGTAGATAGTGCCGTGCCGTGACAGACTATTGTGTTCATGTCCCTACATATAAATAGTTACATCTAAGGGAAACAACAGATTGCAAAGAATCATAATCTTGTCTGAGACATTTGAAAAATTAGCTGAGAGGCTGTAGTGTGACTGTTCTAGTGTAAATGATGAGATGAAGAAGAGGAGGTATGCTCCTCAAGTCAAGTCACTAACTCAACTTTACTATTTATATGTAGTTTATCCACGGGAATTTGTTTCTAAACGCTGCACGCCTCTAATACTCTCTCTAGTAGTAGAAGAGTGCTGTTGTTGTGGAGGAAGGAAAGTGAGTGAGTGTCAGGGATAAGGAAGAAGATGGGATGTGCCATGCCAGGCAGTGCAATGATGATGATGTGAAGTTTTGTCGTATTAAGGGGGAAAATAGTGCACTCCTTGTAAATAGGCAAGGAGTTGAGATGAGATGATCTGAAGAAGTGGTTTCGTTTCTGATGGGATGTTATGTTATGCTGAGAGATGGTTGTGCTTAGGCATTATGGAAGGGAAGAGAGGCTCGGAAGCTGTCAAAGTAACACCTATAGTCTATCCCGGCTCAAAAATGGCATGGAAATCGGCAAAAAATGTGCACGGAGAAGGTGTATGATGATTTCTGGGGATTAGTTGAGGATTAGATGTTGAAGATCATTTGTTGAGGGATAATCTCGAGACGAAGGAGGAATTAAAAGATCAAAAAGACCACTAAGACAGGGCAGGCTTGGAAATATTCTCACAGTCACATGAAATATTGATTGATTACTTCTATGAAGAATAAGAATAGTCTCTCTCTCTCTCTTTCTTTCTTTCTACTCCACACTCCAACTCTCCTTCTTGCCTTGGTTTAGTTTCATTCGGCAAGACTGAACTTTACTCAAGGCGAAGGAAACATCATCGCGGCCTTATATTAAATACACTATTTACCATTAGTAGCTACACGTTTTTCTACTAGCACTTTGGGTTTCTTAGCTCTATTGTATCGCACCGTGTATAGGATGAATACATTTAGCCACTCGTATTTAACCAGAACCTTTCGCTATACAATACTAATTTAAACTCTTTAGTGCACGTAATAATATCAGTGTGATGATATAACGTCGCATTATACTAGAGTTGGCTAAACTGAAGTGAAGACGAGTCGAAAAGAGTTCTCAAGAGCTTTCCTTTGCATTTCATTCAATCTAGGAGCTTGCTCGAGAACGTAGACGTACCTTCTTCTTCTTGCTAATGCTTCCTTCATCCATTCGACTTTGTCTCCTTCTGTGCTCTCTCGCACTCACTCAACTCACTCAGTCAAGTCACTCAAACTCTGCTCATCTGAAACAGTGACTTGGACATTTCTTTGTTTTCCTTGTCTCCATGTATTTGTATGGGGACGTCAACCATCAATCTCCTTCATCATCACACAGCACTGCATAGAATTCAATTGAACACAACAAGCAATCCCTTATTCCCTCCATACACAATTATCTATGCTTATAAATAATAATTCTAAAGAATTATCTCATGCTCACTTCTTTTCTCAATGCTCATACCCTTACATGTAAATAGCAGCAATAATGCAAACTGTCATATACTTTAAAAAAATCTACTCACATATCCACAACAATAAAAATCGAATGTATAGTAACCATATATAAAAATGGAATTGCCTGAATAAATGCAAACTAAATAATATAAGGTGCTAAGTATTAGTATAAATGGGCCATCTTTTCTATTTAGATGTAGACGATGAGATGATAAAATATGTATGGGCAAATTAAGTATTATGGTTCATGTGTATAAGCATGCATAGTGTTTCAGGTAGCTTCTCAGACATAAATAGTACTAGAAAGGTGTATATATAGAGCAGAGGCAGAAGCAGTAGTATAGGGAGACGTGTTGAATTGAATAGCTCGTAATGAAACGTGGCTAATATAATTTTGTGCCTAAGTATTTTATCTAGTGTGGAGCTAATGTATTTTGTTCCCGATTATTTTGGCTCTATTTGGTCATCCTTGAGAGATCAGAAATTTCCTTTGTATGTAGGTCCAATTAAAGCATTCTAGTGAGTGAGTTGTGAGGCATATATTATGCTATGTGGTTTCATGCCAGGCAATTGAATGCAATGTAACGAAAGGAAAGAGAGCCAGCCAGGAGAAGAGTTGAGTCGAGCCAAAGACAGACAAACCGACGAGGCTTTCCTCAACTCGCCTTCTCCTCCTAGTAGATACCTAAGTATTTCCACTCTCTGTCTGTCCATATAAATACGTATTCTCTGTGAGTTAGTAGTTGGTTGCCTAAGCATATGCCTAGTAGCTCTGTCTCTTCTTCCTTTCTTTGCATGATCACAAGTGCTAACATTCACTCACTCCAGTCAAGCCAGAGCGAACGAAGGAAAGGCAAAGAAACTGAGTCAACTCAACTCAGTCTCTCCAGTTAGTTCCCTTTCGTTGAGAGCTATATTACATTTAATACTTAGTTTAATATAAAAGAGGCATTCGCATTCATTCAACATTCAATCTCGTATCTGCTCAGATATCTCCACCCATCTATAGATACATAATATTAGTACATACATAGTGGTAGTAATGGGTAGTAGTAATAGGAAAGAGATGAGATACGTATTAGTAGGCAATGTGAGTAGAAGGATGTTCTGGTTCTGTTCTTTCTTGGTTTTTTGAGCTGATTCCCTCTTTCACATCCCATCACATCACACAAAACACATCCACATCCCATCAGATCACATCACATCAACTAAACTGTGAGAATAATATGTAACTACTATATTAGTATGTTTGTACATGGTGCAGGAGTGAAATATGTACTATTATGTATCTATCTATGTATCTACTATTTACTTATGTAGTAGTAGTAGATATTTGTATCTTTTGTATGCATCTATACTAGTGCTAGAGATAGATAGAGAGAAGTGTGACGTGCCTAAGTAACACAAGGATCCTGAAAGCAATAGAAATGCTTTAATGTGCTATACGTTGCTTTATGGTAGTTGTTAATGTAGTGTGGTATTTTGTAGTAGTGTAAAAGTCAATGCGGTAATATGGAGTAGTATGGAGTAGTAGATGTAGGAGAACAGTGGAAAATGAGTGTAGTGTGAGGCAGAGTGGAGAAAAGAAAGGGATAAGAGTGGTGGAGACGAGAGATAGATAGATAGGAGCAGCAAAGAAATGTTATGTGATGTAATGTGATGTAGAAGGAGAAAGATGGTTTGGTTTAGTTTATTTCACTTTTGCAGTGTGTGAGTGTAGGTAGAGAGCGGGTATTATGCAGTGTTGTAGTGAGTGGAAATGTAGCAGTTATATTATATTATAGACACGTCGTTCAGTCTCAGTCAGTCAAGTCAAGTCAGTCAAGTAAAGTCTCGTAAAGTCGGGGAGTGAGTGTGTAGTGACTGTATGTAGTTTGGTTGAGTTAAAGGAAGAATCTCGGAGTGATTCGGACGGACTGAGATCAGATTTGGATCTGATGGTTGCCTGACAGAAACGTGCATCAAAAGGATGGAAAGGGTCTCAAGAATGGAAGGGGATGTAGAGTTGACTCGTGGAATGCAGAATAAGTGAAGGCATCAATCTGCTTCTTAAAATAACTGCTGCATGGCAGATTAATAGTTGACATGTGGTGCGAATTATCTATCACTGACGACGACGCCACTTTTCATTACACTCCACCTTAAAATAGCCCGGACCACAATTCGTGTCTGATAGCATGATCTGACTTTTGCTTCATCGGAGCTATAGTCAACTCAAGTCAAGTAGTCAACTCTATCTACTACTCCGTCAAGTCTAAAGTCAACTCAACTCTCAACTCAACTCTCCTCGCTCTCTCTCTCTCTCTCTCACACACAAACCAAACCAAGTCAACTCTACCAGTCACACTCTGCAAAAGCAAAGAGAGGCTCAGAGAAAGAGAACATGCCTCCATCAAACTAATTGCACAGACATCACATCACACGAATGTTACTATACTCTACTTACTACTTACGTACTTACTTAGTCTCCTCTACTCTACTCTAAGTATATACAGAAAGAGAGAGAGAGAGAGATAGACACATGCCACATAATACCCAACAACATCTCGAACCATTTCTCTCTTTTCCTTTCTTCGCCGTGTGGCAAACAATATTAGTCTTATTTATTTCGTCCAACCAGATACTTACTATTTAATACGCATATAAAACACTTTATCTATTATTATTCCGATCCAAAGTTGAGTTCAGTTCATTCTCATCCATATATCTCCGTTTCTTCTGTTCTCTACGAGTTGAGTGTGACTCAAGGTGTATGTAATTTCTCTACACATTATGTTTATCTCCATGTATATAAATACACAATATTGCATGCGTGATGTCTATGCATGACTGTCTCTCTGATCTATCTCTATAGATGTACACTGTAATAGCCTGTAAAAGTAGTTTCAATTTGAATTGAACAGTGAAATACACTTGCAAATTCCCTACTACTCATTTCATGGCCATCCCTTGTCACTTTTACGATCTCGGAAAAAGATTCCTACTTTTGCTTGTGGGTAGTTATAAACTACCATATCGTTTATTCATGATCTAAATGGCTTTCGCATTCATTATCGCGCCCGAGTGGCATTTCATAAAACAAAACAATGTAATCTAATGGCATATTGCAAATCCTTATTTATTAACACCAACTTAACGATACTACTCACACATCTGCCTTTTATTGAGGACGTGTGTACGAGTTGTCAGATCTATAAGATGTGAATGTGACGATGTAAGTACAATGTGTATAAATTCTTTTTCGAAGCATGTATGAACGCTAACATTATCAGTTTTACTCATTTTTGAATATGAAAGTTACACTCGTAAATCATTAACCACATCAGTAGCTGCTGAAAAAGGTCTGCAATGAATAGATGAGTTTTAATACTGGAGACAAATATTTCTGCTAGCGGCATGATATTTATTTAATTGGGAAAGCTCACTTAATTCACATTTCGCCATTTAAATGCAGATTGTGTGATCATTTTCATTGGATATCCTAATTTTTTACATTTCCAATTTATACTTTAAATCGTTGCACAAAGTTGTAGTAATCATGCATAATTTTATGTGACACAAATAGAAGCAAGTAATCAATGTACGCACATTTAGATGAAGAATTTAGAGAAACCCATTATGTAGAAGGGAGTAAGATATTGTGAGCTATGATGTGAGAGATAAATAAATAAAAGAAATAAAAGTAAAGTTAAATGTAAATGAGATTTTGTATGGGAGTGATGAAAGAACATGCACGTTAGTTGGAAGGAAGAGCGCGTTGAGAATTTCATGTGATTAGAGTGAAGTGATAGGGAAAGAGTTAAGTGTGTTTTGCCATAAGTTGATTAAGAAGGTTGATGGTTTAAGTTTAGCTGGTTGATGTGGCTGTGAGATATATTTACATGGATAGAGTGATGCATTATAATATTAGCTAACTAAGTTTGAGATTTTATAGCTGCAATAATAATGTTCTTTCGGTATTCCTCCTTCTTTCGCTCTCTCTCTCTCGCTGTGCTTAGTTAGTTAGGTTGAGAATAAAATTGAAGTTCTTGTTTTGGTTCATGTGTGACTGAGTGAGTGACTAAGGCAGGCATAATAAAAATATAAGTAATGTTAACGGGACGTGTAGGTATATTGAATTGTGTGAGTAGGAAAAGGAGTAGTTTTGAGTGAGTGAGCGAGTCCTAAATGGTGTACTGTTAAGTTGGTTTGGTTTCAACTGCAAGTGTGTGTTGGCTGCTAAGAGAGTAAGTTGCAATCGGATTCAAATACGGATTGTCGGAGTGCTGAAGAGTGTCAAAAGGGGCAGAAGTTGGCTGGTTCGTGACGAACAGCCATTGAATATATGGCTCCCCCCCAGTCCCTGCCCCCCTCCTGCATCTAGTAATAAAGACCAAAGATATATTAAATGGGATAGAGAAGCAAAAAAGAGAGAGCCATTACAGTTGTCAAATAGTATTATATATTATAAGACCGAGCAAGAATTATATATTTTGGAAGGTTTGATGCCTTCGTAGTCGCAGTGATGTATGGCAGGCATGGTAGACTCAAAAACCCGGTGATATATGTGACAAGCGAATGGGCTTTTCTCCACATTCTCTCGCAACGAAGGCCCAGAGAGTCGGCTCTTACCCACCAGCCCCTCCGTTACGATCCCTTTGTCAATCAACGCGTCATGGGGGATTCGTTGCTGGACAGCCACTTCTATTCCCCACTCTCGTCTTCGTCTTCTGCAGATTACTCCACATACATTTACTTTACTTTACTACAACATTACATAATATACGATGAATCGCTCTTTTCCTCCGCACAATCTTTCTATCTCCTCCCTGCTCTCCACACACTTATACATGTCTACCTATGTATAGGAGGACGAAGGAGAGAGAGAGATGAATGTATGTATTATTATCTCTGTACTCTATATGCCTATACTGATGTGCACTATGCAATGCACCAATCTTTAGTGCACACATTACACACATTACATTATATCCCATTACTACATTATTATCAAGATACATACGTTATGGACTAATGTACCTATTCTAAGTATTTATATAGATGTGCAATGCCATTGTACTACTTGAACATAAAGCACATTACTAAACTACTAGTGCCAGCATCGTTGGTTCTGCCTCTTCTTTCGAATTCTAATTCCTCTAGCATCTAACTATTTACAATGTACTATTTAGGTGGCTATAGTTTCCACAAAAAGTTTATACTGTGCCATTCCACATTATTCTCTTGTGCATTCGCCTATCCGACCTAACAAGAAAGAAATGGCTAACTAAGTAATACTCCGCAGCTCAAAGTCAAGTCAACTCAATACTTTTATCCAATTCCTCGACTTCTCCTCAGCCATCTATCAATTCATAGTTGGTTGAAAACAAAGCAAAGTTACCTTTCAATATTATACCTACCTACATAGGTATACATATAGGTAGTTAAATAATATACATACATGAAGAGTGAGAGAGACAATAATTTGAAGTAAGTGCACGAGCTAAGGCAAGATATTTAGCTAGGTATATCGTGTAATGTAGCAAGTACATAAATGAGAAGGAGGCAGGCACAGCCTTGCCTTGCCAAAAGGAAAGACTTATTGACTTACGTAGACATGCCGAATGCCAATCAATAGCCAAATCATATCCAATACTCAACATCATCTCAAGTTAATCTGCAACTGACTCATGCGACTCGACTCATTGCCCATATCTCTTCGTTCCTCCACAATATATTAGATAACTCGTCGAGATGGGAAGGCGAGTTCTATCTCCTATCTCTGCTTTATTATTAGTGGATCGTGGTAGTAAGTACATATGGCATGGCAGGGCACTACTCATTCTACTACTATCCCTATTCCATCTATTTATCTTTCAATTGCTCTCCATCTCCACAGTCAAGTCAAGTATACTGCGAGCGAGAAAAGAGTTATAAAGAACATTAGGATTTAGGTAGCTAGGTATACACAATGGATAGGCTTAAAGTTCAGTTGACTTGACTTGCTCTTGTTGTTGGTGTTGAGATGAGAAGTCGTAGAAGCCTCGCTTACGCCAGTTTACTCGAATTTTATGTACAGATGTATGTATGATGGGCTGTATTATATGTGTGTGTGTGTGTGAAACTACGTTATGTTTTTATTTGTGTGTAGGGAGGGAGGCTATATAGGAGTTAGTGAGTGAGTGAGTGAGGATTGCATCAAGTTATCAGAAAGAAGAAGAAGTGAAGTGAGTAGATAATCTATAGGAGAGTGTTATAATAGTCTGAGTGAACTAAGTTTGAGAGTGTAATAGTTAAGTAAAGTAGAGATAGAGAGTAATAGTTATGTAGCTGGCAGGTTGGCAGGATAGGAGTAGTCCTTGGTAAAGTTTTTTCTCATGCCAGGCCACTGCCTGATGAGAGCCTGACATAATTTGTTGAGGACAGGTAAGCACGTAGGAGTGTGGCCAGCCAATCAAGACTTACTCAAGACTACTCCTTCATAAAGTCAGTAGTCAAGTCAGTCTACACTTGGCAGCACTAAGTCATAGCCGTGCCTCCTTTAAACGTGACAGGTCAGGTTGCAGGTCATTGCGGCGCCAAAGCTCTTGATTTATCGTCATCATTCTGATTCGCTCCAGAAATCAATTGTTGTTGAATATTTTCTCGTTCTTTTCGCATTCACCAAGACTTTTAGGCTCACTTTTCAAACTCTGTCCGTCCGTGTGCATGCTTGTCGCAGTTATTTTAGTATGATGTTATGATGCGTAGTCGTTGCATTGGGAGATGATGATAATAATATTATTATAATATTTATGCAAGAATCCCGAACTGTCTCTCTCTTCATTCACTACTACGAAGATCACTCCTTTTTCTGTTGATTTGATTGGTGAGTGGATGCACGAGAGCGAGTACATTATTATCTATCTGTATAAATAAATAAAGGAGAAGCACAAGGCTGTCTTTTTCTGTATCACAATAAATAAGGAGCAAAGTAGTACAATGCTATCAGAGACTCATAGTGGAAAGATGAGATGCGATGTGATGCGATGGAGAATTTGTGTTCGGAGAGATTTGAGACAAGCGAGCCCTCCTTCCTTCGCTTCACTTCAGATCAAAGATGTTATATATTGCATTAGTAGCAGTTAGTAAGAGCAGTTGAGCAAATCTTTTCTAGACTTATACTTACTCTGTCCGCAGCACTACTCTCTCTCTCTCTCATACTCTTCTGCACGACCAAAATGCAGTTTAGTACGAGTGTAGAAGAAGTCGACCGGCAGTATGTACGTAGTATTAGTAGTGTAGTCAAGTGAAGTGCACACAGCCAACTATTTACTATTACCTACTAGTATTATGTCCTACTACCTACAAACCGAATACGGACTTTCTATATAGGTAGATACTATAGATATTTAATAGCAAAAGTAAAGTGCATGTAGAGAAAGAGCAAACCACAGGAGGAGTAAGTGAGCTGTAATATCTATTACTATAATTCAGTATGTGTGTATGTATGTATGAGGGGGATTATAGGTAAATATGTATGTATGTATGTATATCATGTGAATGTGACTGTGTGGTGGTAGTAGTGAGTGAGTATGTAGTAGGAGTAAGAATAGTATGAATGAAGGAAAGAGAGAAGGAGAGCGAGAGAGAGAGAGAGCGGGTTGAGTTCGTTTGTGACTACTATGGTTTGGTTTGGTTGAATAGCAAACAGTTCCATAGTTCCATCAGATTGTTTTAGATGGATTCACATTTGAACGCGACAGGAAATGACCCTAGGATTTATTTTGTAGAGACTTTATTCAGCAAGATTTATAAGAGCAGTAAATTATGAGCGAAAAAAGGTTTCTCGGCCGTAGAGTCGCATTTGAGAGGCAGGCAGGATGCCTTTTTAAGGAAAAGTCAGCTTTTAGCGAAATTGTCAGGAGTGATGTTATGTTGGATGTGATGGGAGAGGATCATGTTGAGTTGTTGGGAGTCTCATCTCAGCCTTGGCTCTCTCACTACTCTACTACTGCCACAGAGAGAGAGAGAAGAGAAGAGTCCTTTGGCTTCGTTTGCTCTTGTGGCCTGATAGGAAAGAAGGATGCGACTCTCCTTTTGTGCCTTGGCTTCGTTCTCCGTCCGCCGTACTCCTTTCCATCGCATTGCTGTCTGTCTGTCTGAAGAACAGATATATGGTTGAAGTATGTAGTGAGCAATAGAAATAGCGATAGGAAGGAGCGAGATGAGAGAGCGAGCGAGCGTTACGTCCCTTCTCTCACAGATAAGTCTGAGCTTTAGTTCCTTCCATCCACTCACATGTAGTCGACTCACGAAAAACAATGGTAAATAATTAGAAATCATGGTGTAATGACTTATTGATGAATGCTGATGAGGAATCTTCCCGTGGGTTGGGAAGGTGCGTATGAGTTATAGTGGTCATAAAGTATGGAAGGGGGGTGGAGGGGGGTTCAGAGAATGTCACTTGTCAAACATAAATCTCAAAGTCCGCATCTGAGGGGAGGGTTCTAGCTACAAATCTTACAGAACTCTTCACAAAAATGCTACGGAGTAAGGATTTATGGCCATCACGAATCACGCCGAACTAACGATAAATTTCTGGTTTTTCTTTGAAGGAACCTCCACTCCCCCAGACTTCCACAACCCCCAGACCATCTATACAGTCCCCGACACCAAGACCTCATCTTTTATACAACTCTCATTTCCCAATCACTCACACCAAATTTACTTACTTACCTGAGCTACACTCAAAGAACACAAAATCAAACTACATCAGACTCGACGAATAATATATACCATACTACTAACTATATATACTACCTCCATTCCTCAACAACTTTGTTTCACACAAATCCTCGCTCACACCTTACTCAGCTCCAACACACTAACTAACTAACTAACTAAATCGACTTTACAGATACAACCAATGTATTACTTAAACTGTACGTGTACCTACACGGGAACCTATTTATATCTGTATTCTTTATATATATAGCTACATACTTGGATTGGATATATATATTTATATGTACGTACCTTTCTGATATTCTAATTTTTGGTTTATTTCGACAATGAATGCATTAGTATTGCGTTCAGTACAGATAGGTATTGTAGCAGGGAGACCTTTTTGACTTGAGAAAATGTTATGCATCTACTACAGATATAGAATTAACTTATGTGTATCATCTGCATTTGCATGGAATTGAGAGTGAGTTGAAATGAAGGAAAGGCTAGGAAAGAGCATTCAATTCCAACTGTCTACTGTAAACTATGCGCATTTATATATTTCTGTGTACTTTTATATTTATATTCCTTTTAGGTTGCATTAGTTTACTTAGATCAGTGCAGTTGTGTGACTTGACTTGACTGCACTTTAGTCCACTGGACTGAACTTCGTTTGGCTTCCTCGCCTTGGCATGCCTTGCTCTTTCTTTTCTTTTTCTTTCTTTATTCCTCCATCCAGCTCAACTCAATAACAAATGTCTCAAGTGATAAATTAAGATTTTACGTCAAATGAAAAACACCGGAGGGAGTCCTGTAGGTATTCACACACAACTCCCCTTTATTATTGACAATTGATAGTTTGAGTGAAAAATTGAGCTTTTCGACAGTTTGTCTTGCATTCTAACTGTGAATAGTGTAACCAAATCAGAATAACTAACAAATATGCCGATTTCGTGGACGTTCCTTCAGTCGTGTGCATGTCCGTGTCTTTGCCACACTATATTATGGTCAACGTGAAATATTTGCCTTTACTTTTCATGTCAGCTTTAGTTCTATGGCGAGAGTTGATGTTGTTGCCAGTGTTATTTCCGAGCTCTAATACATTTTTTACACTTCTCATTCAATTTTTGGCTTAAAATCCAGAAATACCTGTTTTCTGGTCATTTACCATTTTAACTACTGACGGGACATGACAACTGTAACTCAAATGAACTGTGTAGCTAACTTATTATTCTATACTTATAGACACCTCAAAAAAACTTAGTCTCAACAAATCTAATGCAGGTGAGCTATGTGCTTTACGGTTTATCTTTCCGTGTCAAAATTAATGTGTTTACGCTGACTATTTGTATATGGGCAATGTAGTACGTAGTATAACATGGGTCCTATGGAATCCACTCCACAACTACATATTGCTCACTTAACTAACAAAAAGAATGAGTTTACAGTACTTAGAGCATAATGCGAGGAATAGTCTATATGCCATCATAATGCATTTCATTCCAGTGCACCGCATTCAACTGACGGGCATAATTCGGTCTCAAGCTCCAAATCATCTTGTTTTCCTTGTTGTACTTACTTAGGCCACTACTGCAACCAAACCATGCACTTCACACGAAAGACACTAGTAGACTACTTTTGACTTTGTGCTTCCTGCAACTTTATATCTCTCTAATACATAGTAAATACCTTCTCTTCCTCCACTGCCACCAATCCAGATAGAATGGAAATAAATAGAAGAGAGATGTTTGTACGCTGCAGGGGGATGTTATAACTTATCTCCAACTATAATGGAAGTAAACCAACTATCTCTAATACACATACATAACTTCCTTAGGTATAGGCTTAGGATGCAACAGAAAGAAAAACGAGAGCTGTTCTATACAATCCTAGTGTGTAATTTAATACTGGTAACACTTAACTTGTAGGAGATAAGCAACGTATAGGCTTAGGATGCAACAGAAAGAAAAACGAGAGCTGTTCTATACAATCCTAGTGTGTAATTTAATACTGGTAACACTTAACTTGTAGGAGATAAGCAATGCACACTGCACTTATTGTACGAGTTATACTGGGCGGTTGTGTCTTTTGTTTTACGTAATTCCATTCAAGTATGCACTAATACAATTGACGACTAACCTCTACCTAGGTAATAATAATATAGAATCGAACACATTTGTATAGCAGCATTGTATTTGTATCAAAAAAGTAAGGCAATTTTCAATTAGATCCCTCCAGTAACTTGTTCTTCTGCTTTTCTATGAAATCATTAACTACACATTGCTATTATACTATTAGGAAATATTGTTTTAGTAGGGAAAACCAGGTAATTCTGTCATTTTCTGTCTAGTCATGAAAGGTAACAGTTAAAATCACAAAGGCATATATTTCATAGATCATTATGGTGTAGCCTATAATGAATTAGTGTTTCAATACACATGGAACCTTTGGATCTTACAATAATTGTGTGAGGAGTGGTGCATCAAGGAAAGAATGCTTACTAGAGTGGACTGAGTCAAATTGAATTGAAAAGATGAGAAGGCACGAGGCAGGGAGTAGGCAATGCATGTACTTCTGGTGAATAGGCCACCTTTATTTTATAGA
>JABASI010000028.1:0-76617 GCA_019776505.1 Tomocerus nigrus | reverse complement strand
CCTTCTCTATCACTTCAAGTCGAATGTTGAGACAGTGACAATATCAATATCGGGATTTACTATATGCGTTGCTACTTTGACAGAATAGAGCTACACTAAATAATTACCCGTGTAAATATATAAAGTCTATTTAGTTTAGGTAGTGCAGTCTTTTGGTACTGATACCTTCATGGGGGTTCGGAAAAAGCCGACCATAATGCATTTTACGAAACATTAAGATTCTATTAACTCCTTTACATTTTACATACTAATTACAATTATGTCGGCCATGTGGAGATATTTAAGATAATAATTGCGTGCTACTTGCACGAGTAGTGTCAGTTCCGACAAAGTTCCGATGTTGCATACATTTGAGACCTTGAATGTATGATTTTTGCCGGTATCTGTCAGTGGTATGTACTTAATTGTTAGTTCACCAGGAGCCGGGAAGGTAGTATATAGGCTATATTCTCAACACGATGCTGTGTGATGTACGTATATACATATGTCTTCTCCATTGAAATTTTACCATGGTAGAAGGGTTTCATTTGAAAGCAAAGGTTGAAAGTCAGTTTAGAGGACACAAACAGAATGAATTCGTAAATCAATGAAGGACAAATTAAATGGGCTGTTTTCGGCGGCAGAAAATGCCTGTCTGTTAGCTAGGATTAGTTTTACAGCTATTTTCCATTTAGTCCTAAAATACGGAGCAGTCATTTAATGCATAAGATTTTCTCGATCAAAGATATGTAAAAATGTATATCAAGTCTATTTTTCTGTATAAATATGAAGAATCACCCATTCTTTACCTTATGCTATCTGTAAAAATTATAATGGCAGAAATAATGATGCGTTTAGTGTTTACTCAATGGCAGATTATCATTAAAAATGTAAATCAAATCAGTTGCTTACTGTGTTAATTTAGAAAACACAGATGTCAATTTGGTTGCATATTATTTATGCCTTGTATTTATTTGTGGGTGCGACGATTCGACATTCGTCATGGATTTTTCATGCGTGGAACAATGGGTTCCTTGTCAGTAGTGTATGTCATGCAAGTTGAAGAAAGATCAGATGTATCGTCTGTTCTCCGAAAATAGAAGTGATATTGATTAGAAACACTTGCACGAAATTGCAAATAGGTAATGTATCTAAATTTAGAGTTGAAAATGTTTAATGTAGGAAGGAATTGGTGTATAAATACCCACAGAGAACGGGAGTAGAAGTGAGGACATCGTTGTTGTAACCTTTGGAGTTTTAGGGGTTGCTCCTGCGAGCTTCTCTACTATGTTCAGTTCGGGATAGCAAGCAGACATTTAGCGTATGAATTGCGAAACATCACTTAGAAAAAGTGAAGCTAAATATAAAACTTTGTCCTTTAACTCCTTCCATGTCTATTGCAAAGGTTGATGTGTTGTTCATGTCAAAACTGTGGTCTTTTCATTAGCACTTTTCTTTATATCTATCTGCTACGTAACGTAGATAGTTAATAACTAGTTGTGCTATTTCTATTGATATTATTCAACGTTTGTATTGTAATCCTCAGAGAAGAGGTTTCCCTGAACTTAATTCATTACACGTGTAAGGCTCTCACTAATAATTTAGTACCTAATTCCAGAAGCTCCCTAGTTATGTGCACTACAGAAAAAAATAGGTTTTTATGGAGTGGAACCTGTAGACAATCCCTTCTGTTTCGTCATAATCATCATATAACCTTTTATTTAATATTTTCCCTTTTTCCTGCCAACTGAGCAGTACTGTGGTAAAAGCATTAGATGACAACTGCCGTAGTGGTTTAAATGATACTAGAAAAAGTGTTCAAGCAAACAGCAACATATCTGCTGTAGGCAATAATAGAAACGTGTAAATATGCGTAAGCAACAGAAATAAATTCCTCGTCATAGTCATAACATAGACGAAATAGGTAAAGTAAGTTGCCGATTGCGGTGTACTATTTACATAAGTGTAGTCTTGTGTCTGTCTCGTCTCTTTCTGTTTGTAAATGTGTTTGTGTATATGTAGGAAATAGTAATGAGGGAAAGAAAGAAGCCGCATGAAGTGTGGAAAGTAGGAATCTAAATCTCTTACATTTGTATTTCTAGCTACTCGGCACAAAGAACCTTATTATTATGTCTAGCTATTATTATTGTATATTTATGTACGCATATAGCTCGATCTTCTATTTTCTATCACCATATCTAATGAATAGGCATTTTATTTTTCCTCCATTTACATAGAGAATGAGTGAGACAGTGAGAGAGAGATGTATATCACTTTACCATATTTTCAGCTCCTGTTTTGTTTTCACAAAAGCCTTTGATAAAGTACGAAGAATATTCTTTGCTATGCAGATTGCCGTAAATAGCTTTACATTACATTAGCTGTTATTGGGCTTCTGAGAATTAGCACTTAAGAACTCTTAGGATCTTTCTACTACTCTTATGCTAACTCACGATTATATTAATATACCTATATAATGATGACTAGGTATTTACTACCCATAGGTATCCAGTATTTATGTATACAAGTAAACTTGCTTCGTCAATGTAACCTTACTCTCCTAAACTGTCCTAAATATCAAAAGCAATAATATTTCTATAGCTTCCTACACATTATTATGTAATATTAGAGCTACACGATTTTAGACGTATAGTTCGTGTTATTAAAATGTTATGAAATGAAGGACTAAGCTACTCATATTTTCAGACATGCCATTTTCCTTTTCTAAACTGAAAGGAAGTCAGTAGAAAATAGCCCTATTGTTTAATGTTGTGATGCAATGTGATGGGATGGGAAGTTGGTCGGAGTCGAGTGTCTGTCTAGTGGCTTCACTGTTATGTTCCTTCGTCTAGTGCTCGTCAAGAGCTCAACAAAAACAATACAATGAAATGAGACTCTTCTTCTCTATGTCATGTCATCATGTCGCTCCCGTCCTACGCACTCCTCCGTCTTTTACCTTTTTGCATCCTCCGCAAATTCAACTGCAGCTCCTATTTCTGCGTTCAACAACTTTCTTTTCTATCCGTATCAACATTTATAATTTTTATTATGTACGTTTCTCCGTTTATTTTTTATGACATTTTATCCTTAATGTATTATGAGACATACCTAGCCTACGAAACGGCCCACATAGACAGAATCTTCTTCATGTTTATTTACGTTTTCGAGATTCATGTTTCAATGTCACAAGTAACTAAACAAAGTCTCTATTTATTCATATTCTTGTAATTTTTCTATATTTATCTTAAATGATAGCGTTTCTGTTTACTTTTTACCATTTGTGCTTTGGTACACAGAACAACATTTTCCATTCCAAGTTATTATTCCATCAAATAATATTTGAATTTTTAGTAATTAGTCTTGTCAGCTACTTGTAGATACAACTATGTACTTAACATACGCGGTAATTGCACGTTTAATATTAATATTACTGGTTTATGCATGACTGTTGTGTGGTATAAGATTGTATAAATTATTGTGATTATTAGTGTTGAAACTTGCTACACCAGTTACAAGACTTACAAGTGTGTAATAATAGATAAAACTGCTAATTGTGTAAATTAACAGGATTAATTCAGATGTTAAACATGAAAATGAGGGATGTACACATGCATAGGAGGTAAAAACAGTTCAGGTGTAGCAGCAAGAGACAGTTGGTTTTGCAAATACAACGTGCTAATGAAAGAATGAAGCTTATTATTCAAGATATGTAGATATACTGCATACATAGTGGTGGGAAGTATTGAGCCAGTGGCATTTCTCTCCTTGCTCCCTTCATTTCCTTTGCTTGCATTGCAATTTTTTTCTGTAGACCACTTAAGTTGAAGTTTGTTTGCTTTAGTTCATGAAGAGTTGCTTTCGCTTATGTAATAGGATCCTGACTGAAAGGATTTTCCATGGAGGGACACACAGTGTACACATGAAACCCAAAACCATGAAGCATATTCTGTCTCGTCTCTGTTAATAATATTATTATGTATTTAGCTATGTCATGGATAAAACAGCATGTAATTTGAGAGAGCATCAGTCTTTTATACTCTCGTAGACAGTCTTAATAAGATGCTCAGTTTGCATTTCCACTGGTCTACTTTGAAAACGAAGACTGAATTATTTGCTCTTCCCATCTGCGGACAGTCTGACTTTAGTGAATCAAGTAAGTAAGAGCCGAGTAATTCTTTAACCTTGATATAAGTCAATGGAGAATAGGACGGTTAATATTTTATGCAAACCTTTTGCATGTATACTCATGTATGTAGGTATTATGTATTTATGCTCCTCATTCACTGCCACTTTTTGTTTGCCTCTAATTTAACAGCTATTTCAAGCTAAACCAACCAAGGTACGCAGTGCATAGTTCATACTCCATAGCCTCCCTAGAATTGCAACCATACACTTTCTGGATGTTAAATATTGCTTTCTCTATACCTGATATAAATATATCCTTGTTTTCAGTAAGATGCTCTTATATTCCATCATTTTCTCTTTCCTTCTTCATTTCTTACACTTCTGGTCACTGATTGTAAGTTTGTGTTGTGAGTAGCCATTTGAAAATTCTTACATCACACTTCATTTAAGACAAGTATTCCAGTTTTCCATTCCAACTCACAAAGAGCTAAGGCCTGTTCAGTCCTCTAGGGAAAACTTATGTAGATTGCGCTTTCGTCTTGCCACTCTTATTTAATAACTATATAGTATGCGTCTCTCTATATAGCATAGACCATAGGCAATGATCGGAGAACGAGTTTATATAAAAAATACTGACATTTTCAATATATTATAAGCTAAGGCTAAGGTTCTTGTCCAATACTCGTATGTACTTGCAAGCTCTGTTTGTTTCTCATTCAATAATCTATTGAAACAGCTAACAAGCAAACGATACAACTTAAATACCAGGGAGTGGCAACTAGAATCCTTAGCAGTTGATCACTAGTTCCAAGAAACATCTACCCATAATATCATGCCATCAAAACCTAACAAAGGTAAATAATCATCACAGTCGTAAATTCATGGAAAAATGCTAAATAACATTCATCAAATGCCGGAATTTAGCAGTTGATCAATAGTTCCAAGAAACATCTACCCATAATATCATGCCATCAAAACCTAACAAAGGTAAATAATCATCACAGTCGTAAATTCATGGAAAAATGCTAAATAACATTCATCAAATACCGGAATCCATTTTGAAAATAATATTATACGAAATAATTATTAAATTCCCTTGAAAAATAGGTTAAATTGAACAAGGAGTTGCCATAATAATATTGGAAATATAACTATTCATCTTGAGCGTAAAACGACCTTACGATGGAGAATATATAATCGCAATGCATCCAACCAATGCACGACTTATTGATAGATGTGCTGGAAAGTGCAGATTAGAAAATATTGTTTGTATTAGTAGTATTAGTGGGCAGTATCTACTGATACACTATCTACATAGATTCATTAGTGCTCCCTATAATTCGTAACGCCGTAACGGCAGTCTTCAAACAAAATAAAGCTGAATAAAATGACCACCATGTCCATGTCGCCATACAAATAGTGCACATGTGAGTTATGCATGATATAATATTATAGTATGGTAGTGGGAAGGAGAACAATTGTAAACATGAGATAAAATGCATCCACGTTGTTTTATGAATGTACCTCCTACTGAATGGTTCGGTATTCTTTGAGAGAATTAAATAGATTTATTCACTAGGACATTTTCTATTTGTTGCTCCACTATATTATGAACAAAATGGTTTTGTGAAGCTATCCAATGCATTTTGTACAGAATTGCAATCGTAGTTGCAATCATCTTCCATGCCTAGACATACATTCAATGAAAATAGCAGAGATTTTGAACCGGCAAAGTAGAAATATTAATACTTTACACTTGGAATAGTCTGTTGAACATTTAGCCATGGACGTATGTAAGTAAACAATAGTGTGCCTTCACTCCATCAGAATTTGCTCCATTCAATTTCAATCAAGCAGAACAAAATGGAAAGGTACAAAAGGAAAATTCAGACAGTAGTCTCATAATAGTAGTAGGAGATATGGAAAATATCGGAAATTGGAATGATGGAGATAAATAGATATCGAGTTGCTATTTTGTTGAATAGAGCAGTGAATTAGAAATTGAACAGAGAGCGATGAATTACATAGAGAGTGTTGTTCAGCCTCAGAATTCAATTCAGTTACTTATAAATAATTGCCAAGTGATTTGAGTAGCAGAGAGAATATCTAGGAAGCATTTGCCCTACATTTCCATTACTTATTATTGTTGGGTGTGTGTTATGAAGCGATGAGCATGTGTATATAGTGGTCTGGCAATTGGCAAATATTGCTAGAGTAGTTAGAAAAGTATGTGCAGTAGTTAATGGCTTTGGTTTTAATTTAAATCGCAGAGAGAAGAGAGAGAGAGTCGAGTGGTGGTGCATGAGGCTGAAAAGACTATTTAGCATAGACAAGTCGTGTAAAGAAATAACTTTGCATTTGATGAGCTTTACGTTAGCAATATCATAATGAATGTGATTATTATTCCTAGTTCGATTAACACTTGTGCATCGGGAATTATGTGCTCCCGTTGAATTGCGTAAGCCAAATATTTTCTCGCTTCTCTCTCTCTCTCTCTCTCTCTGTCTCTACATCATGTGAGTTTCAAATTGCTGTCGGAAATTATTTTGTAATAGTCTTCTATTCGTGTCTCATGCTTCACTAGCTCAAAACACAGGACACTGAGCATACGCAAATGAATCGATGAGTAGTGCATGACTTCAATATAGCAATATCATAATATGCAAGTGGCCTTATCTAATGTATGTACATTACTGAAAATACAGTGCAGAACTCATATCATTATTACCTGGCACTACCATTGTGTCTGTAGCAGAGAAAAGAGAGTTGAATATTTTATGCTAGGACACTCCCAAAAGTTCCAGCAGACTATGCCTGCACATTTACATTAACAGACAAGGTTCTTCTTGTCAACTGGAGGCATGAGGGTACATAGCTAGACTTTCAGAACTTATTTAACACAACTTGTACTTAACACAGATTCGCATACTGCTATTTCTCTTCCAAATTACAAGATATAAATAGACCTATGTACATAAGTAGGTATATTATTGCACAATGACGATTAAATTACATTTTTAAATCCTTATCTACGACTATATCTGGCCACAATACAATTATCTATGATTATAAGAGACATATATATACTATCTTTGATTTCCTGGAGCTACTTATCATATCACAATTACGGGGAGTGCAATTATAATAGATTGCCGAATTGGGAAATACAATTTACCAAGAACACTTGATTCTATGTCTGAGTTGGAAGAACTAAATATATTATATGGATATATCGCTTTATACTATAGCTACTTATATTATTATGGGAGTTCCTTCACTAATAAACTGACATTCGGGGAATCGTACAAACTAGGTTAACAGTTCCATGTTTTCCGAGCTGTATATTTGTATATGGTTATCGATAGGTAGAAGCAAATTGGTGGAATGGATCGGAATGGAATGAAAGTGGGAATAATGGCAGGATTTATTAGATTCCTTTGACTTGCTCTTGCCTTCTCGTCTCCATAACCCAAATCTATATAGAATAAAATTATGATTGAACGTTGGTTACCTGGATTTGATTGTCTATGTTCATAATACATCAAATATATAACTACCATGCTCCCGAAGGAAAATGAAGGGGATATTTAGGTTCTATTCCGACTCTAACGTATACAGTAACCACAATATACATATAACACAATTATTATAACCATATCTGGTTATAATGCACGAAATACATAATAGTATGCATTACATACAGTTAGAAGCTATATTATCTTTCATTCTCTGAATATGAATACTGACAAAGGGTGGTCAGCTTACTGCAAAATTAATGCACAGATATATTATTCTAAAAATTTGGAATTCATTTAGTAAAATCTGTAATCCAATCTGTATGTCTATGGTTGGTAAAAGTTTGGATATAATAATATAATGTGTGTAATAGCGTATGGTTCCATCATAATAACTGTCAATAAATGAAATGTGAGTCAAGGTTCAGATTCGGGATTTGTGTTAGAATTTCTATGATATTGTAGTAGAAAGGAATGAAATGTAAATGCTAGTATTTGCAAAGGTGTCAACGTAAACTGAATTCCGCTCAAGTGTGCCCTAGCCAAGTGAGGCAGAAGAAAGAAAATGTTATATCGTAGAAAAGTCAAGTCACCCAGTCGGTAGTCTCTACATATGAAGAAAGTGTAAAAGAAGATATAAAGGTGATAGAGAAAGTATATTATTATAGAGAATGGGTATATATGGTAAGTAAGTGTGATGGTCTGTTGGTGTGATGCGGTGTGGAGTGTGGGTGAAACGGGGAGAAAGCGTTTGAAAACTGTTTTATGTAGCTCGTCTATAGATTTGGGAGTTAAGAAGGTAACTGATTCAGATTGTGTGTGAGTGAGCGAGTAAAAAGGAAAGGGAGTGAGACTGGAAACGGCATGAAGCCAGAGCACTTGAAAAAAAAAGAGCCGGCAAAGAATGGGAGCTTCTAATAGAGCATACATTCATACATACATCTCTCCATAACACTTTTCCACTGTGTATAATATCAGTGTCTATTGATACATAGCAGGAGAAAGCGATAAGGTAGAATGGGAAAGTGCGCGATAGCATTGTTGACGCTAGTTCATATAATATGGGATGAAAAGAAAGGGATTTGGCACATTATGTCAGCTTTAGGTATTTCTAGCAAAACGGATTTCCAACTACAAGACGATATACCAGAGAAGGAGGGATTGAATGGATGCTATAGATGAGTTGCAACAATAGGTGATATATTTTTAGAAGGTCATTTCTCTGATGTTGATAGGGATGCTACTAAACGGAGGTATGTAAGTAGCTACAGTATGCATATTTTCATATCTTATTGTTATGTAGCCATGTTATTTTATGTGTATAGGGAGAAAACACGTGATTGCCCGACGTGTGCACTAATGCAGAGTGGAAAATGAGAAATTCCCATTTGATGGCAGTGCATACTTGTCATATATCTTTCGAATGCATTTCTCTATTTGTTCTTTGTGTGAGTGACGTGAATTTGGAGAACCTTTCCCTGTTTTATAACAATAGTAGGGCAAGGGACTAATGGCTATACGCGATTTCAGTGCTTGTAAACCATTTGAATGTGAATTTTCGGCTTTCATTTCCAGGAGCTATATAGCTTTTGCATGGTTATCCTTGTGGAGCATATCTTGCGTTTACTAGCGCATGGCTGACTGTCCTAAATGTTTCACTTGGCAAAGTGTTGAGCAGAGCAGATGCCTTACTTACACGATTAGTATATTTTATATTGTTATAGCAGAGGCTTGTAGCACATACAGTGAAATGCACGAGTCTCCTTGCCTTTTGCATCATCAACATCGACCCATGACGTCAATGATCTGCTTTTATTTCGCCAACTAGGTGATGACGTCGTAGTTCTCCTTAGCCTTGTCCTCAGCAGGGGAATCCCTATCTATCCGACCAAATGCCTACCTACTTCCCTCATTCTCTTCTTATCTACATAGATATCGCTCTATTTCCTGTCTGCATGTCCACACTCTATAATATACGCGTCCTTCTTCTTCTTCTTCTACCCCTCTCTCTCTGTCTCTTTGTCCTTCACAAACATTCACCGAAAATCAAAAATTCCTTAAACTCCCAATCAATCTTAACATATTTTTTTTTCAAACTAAATTTAACTTTCTCTTAGTTTCATTCACTTTTTCACCTAGACCATTTTCCAACTAATTCCACTTTCACTTACCTCTACTTTAGTTTTAACCTTTGAAATTTTCCAAAAGTCTGAACAGCACAAAACTTGTCTATCTACGTACTCGCAGTACTACTGCGGCACATATTACGAGTCCTACTTTTTTGACTACAGCTGTGTTCTTGTCTTTCTATGATAGAAACTAGTCTAATCCTACTCTATCTCTCTCTCTAACTCTAATAGCATAGCCAGAACACTCACACTACAGCCTGCATTTTACTAGAAACCGAATTTCAGTAATCTGCACAGTCAGAGACTAACTTCGGAAAAAACTTTTAACATCCGGTGCTTCAGCTTCCACTTCTTTTCCACCAGACTCCATCCTAAACAAAACTCTTCCTTTATTGAGTTTCAATTCCTCCTTTCCTCCAATACAAAATTCTTTGTTACTAACTGCACAGATATGGATTCTACAATAGTGTCCTATTAGTAACTACAAATACACCATTGCAAAACGGATATAAAATAGATGTGGACAGAAGTCTTCCCTAAAAAGCTGTTTCAGAAAGATAATGTAGTAGGTTATCGTTCGATGGACTAATGTTTCCCATTATGTGACGAAATAAATAGTTCGTACAGAATATGCTATGCACAATAACCCTGTTGACCTTGGCCCAATTTTCACGTTTAGTCTTTCTTTAGACTGTGGTTCACGTGCGTGCAAAATTTGAACTAAGTATCTCCATCAAATGAAATCAAATCATTGTTTTATTGTCATTTTGCTTCACAAACTTCAAAACATGATACACTGTTTTCCAGCATCAGGCATAAATATAAGAAATAATTACATAAATATATACATGTAAATTTTGTAAATCAGTTCATGAAATGACCTCAAGATATCCCAGTTGGCTTCATCAAAGAGACAAAAAAAATTAATTGTGTCACACTATTCACCTCTACTAGATGACACAAAACGGTTTGTATCCATTAGTTCAATAACGCTATTGTGCCCGGGGATTGCCGGACAGACAAACAGACAGATATAACAAACAACCCCATACAGTTATTTCCACAACTCAATAATTTCAGTTACATTCAGGACCATTGTATTACCAGTTAGGTAAAAGTTTTCGCCATTGAATTGACCAACCTATAGGCATAAAAATTAATTCCATTTGCTTCAAGAATTAAAATTTCAATTTTTTCTAGACTGTTATGTATGTATGTGTAGTCGCATTTTATACGTAGAGGGGAAATTCTTGGATTTTTATTTCATAATCTCCCTGAGTGCGTGAACTGTTGTAATCAGAAGCAACGTTTTAGGCATCTATACATTTTAGAAATGTGAAATAAAATTAGTTCAGTTTTAATTACAATGAATAATGTCAAATTGTTCCATGCAGATCTTTATTTAAGAATGTTATACGTATTTTTAGCTATTTTTTCCTGATTCAATTTATGGCACGGTATTTAGTTTTGTGATGATGTCTCGTGATTCGTGAAACGTGCATTTAGTGACGTGACGTGATTTTGAAGATTGCATTACAATAAATGGATGGATTCAGTTGTTTTGTTCTTTCTTAATTCCCTGCCTTCAGTTTAGTATCTGTGATGCAAGGCGGGGACCAGTCGTGTCTTTAATAATAGTAAGTAGTAGTAGGAATGTGCTGTTATTCAGCAGGCCGAGATTCACTTCAGTTCAACCAAAAACTTGCAAGTTCCAGGAGAATCTGTGAATGTGAGAGAGAAATAAGAGAGTGGAGTGAGTGAAGCAGATAAGACAAGAAAGTCTTGAACAGAGAGACTGCTAGAACAAAACAGACGGAGTGGATAGGAAAGTAAAGGTTGAACTACTTTTCTGAGCTGCATACTAGTCAGACGAGAGAGACAGTATAAACAGACTTTTCCTTTCCTTCTTCTCCCTTTCCAATCCAGTGAAATGATAGAGCAGGGCAGAACTGCCCGAACGAAGGCAGAAGAGCCAAACTTGAAAAATGACAAATCTTTATTAGTTATATTCATCTTGATTTCTGTCGTGCAAGGAAACATGCCAAATGAATGAGTCTAACTAATTTCATTAGATAATGTAATTCCATAGGAATCAATGAAACTTTCAGTTGCAACCGGAATCGGATTCCGGCTCCTAAGCTCAAACTATAGTGTCATTACTTTGTAAATTGCTCCATAGCAGAAGTAAGAAAGGAAATTAGATTATCTTCCACTCGACTAATGACGATAAGATAAGCAATTGGACGTTCTTTCCCTTCTCTACTAATTATTAGTCCCTTTCTCGTCAATAAATTCCTTCGGAACTCCCTATTTCGATCACACGTAGCTATTTACTTAGAATTTGGATGCAAATGAACGTTATTGTTGATCCAATGATCAAAATATTTTAAAATCCATGCAAAATATAATTAGATCTTATTTTTTAATTATGTATGTTGTAGAGTAGATTGCTGGTTTTTTCAGTTTTCCATAATCATGTCCAAAGCATTATCAGCAGCGCATGAATTTCAGCGGCTGTGTACAATATGATCAATTTTTCACTCAAATATATGGTACAAGGAGTAGAAAAACATTTTTCGTGCTACAAAATGGAATATTATTACGTACATGCATCGATTGGAGGAGAGAATGAGAAATGGGGAATGATATCTGAGTAGTTCGTTTTATTTCGCAAGATTATTGTAATAATGCTCCTGAACTATAGTGCACCAATATCATCTTTCTAAGGATGAGGGAAGGAATGGGAAGAGAATTGAAGTGGTAAAAGGAAATGTGCAATCTTGTGGCATTTGACATTTAAAAGTTTAGCTGGGCCAGGATAGGAAAGTCTGAGTGTAGTATGTAGAAGTCTATGCTATGCATAATAAAATGTTGTAGTCCTTTGGACTTTCCTTGCAATGGAACATCCAGTCATAGATTTTATTAGAAAGGAAGAGCTGAATAAGTAGAGCTTATGATAATAATATGATGCTATCTTTGTGAATTGTGAAATAAAGTATGTAATAGTATCTGTTGGTATTATGTCGTCGGGGCATACATATAACAAGATCCTGGCCGAGAGAGAGAAAGAGAGAGAGAGAGAGAGAAAGGGAGAGAGCTGATTTAGATGGCTGCCCACGCTAGAGAAGAGCTACTGTTGTGTTGCAAGATAAAATGATGAGGACATGTTCAGATAGGAATATCATGAATGCATAAGACTCTAATTTTTGTGAAGTAGATGTGCCAAGCGAAGATTTCGTGGTAAATATCGGAGGAATGAAATAATGGGAATACATACATAAGATAATGTTCTGCATATAGATAACTTGGTTATGAATAAATCTTCTGCACATATACACAAAGATCACATGACTTGAGTATGAGATAAACAGAGCTATTGCTCGTTTTTACATGCGTAGACATACAAAAATTACAAGCATATAACTTTAATTTACATTTCAACGTAGTAGCATCATCATACACGTTGGCATTCTGCACTTACTTAACTAAATTATTACTAAAGTTACAATGTTACAAAGTGTATAGTTAATGTGTGTAAATATGCACAGTGATAATATAGAGAGCATAAATAGCCACCTATAATATATCTATGATGTGAACTATGCATGTCTGTATTGTAAAGGAAGACAGGTGTTGTGTTATGTTGTGAGAGTGAGTTGAGTGGTTGGGATCCGTTTCCTTTTGGTCTGTTCCTTTCTTTTCCTACACACAGATGTGTCTTAAAATAGATTGGCACGGTTTTAAAAATAAGTCAGACTTAAAAATAACGACGAGGGAAAATATTTCATTGGAAGCTGAAAGATATGGCAGGGCATGGCAGTCAATCTAAATAATATCTTCTTAGTTAGTCATAGTCAGACATGTTTTCACGCTCTTTGCATTAGGCTAACTTATTATCAAATCCATATTATTTTAATTCCTCAGCTCAATACACTAATAGTATCATAGTCATTAAATCAAGGTGTTCTTTTTGCACATTGGACCTGTCTGTTACGACTCTCTTGCTTCTTGCATTTCAAATCATTTTCTACAGCTCTGTTTTTCCCCTTTTTATGAGTTTTGTGTTAGGCAAGGGAGTCTTTGACGAAGGTTCTTTGATTTGACTTTGGTTGCTTTTAGTTTCTTTCTCAGTAGCCTTGCGGGGGTCTTTTCCACAATATAAATAAATACAACAGAGATAGAGACAGATAGTGTAAAACGACTAGAGTTGCATTATTAGCTTCTTCTTGTGTACATTGATAGGTTGATAGTGGTTGTGATGCGAGAGTAGTGTGGTGACGGATGCTATGAGTTCATTGTGAGCTTTGTTCTGCAAAAGCCGAATTACTTGCATGCTCTTACTAATGCTGTAGGCGGACGTGCACTTTTGACAATTTCCCTTTCTTATCCAGCATGTAAGAGTAATGTAGGTAAAATGAAGATGCTCTCTTATTTTCTACTATAGGACTCTAGTGTAGTGTGTATGCATAGAAACATTGTTATATATTTATGAAGTGAAGATACAGTGCAATGTATGTGTATGCAAAGCCATTTAGCAGCTTGGCTTCTTTCCGCACTCTCACTCTAATGTTTGCATTTGCCAATTCTGTTGTGTAGTAGAGCTAGGCTCTTTCTTTTCATGGGATATTCCGATGAGTATCATTCCAAAAGCCAGTAAGACAGTCTCAAGATAGTTTTCTTGACTTGGCAGAGCCTCCTTTCTTTATTTCAGCTGGCTAAGATCAGGCCATGTCTCTATGTGTGTGGTTTCACGACGGATAACCATTGCATACATTATCCACGCATTATAGAATGTCCCTAGTATATTCTTCAAGATTATACCCGTTACCTAATACTCCATAGTCGTAGCTGTGCAGTGACTTCTAGAAAAGATGCGTCCACAGTTGTAAAAAGGCTTTAACATTTTATTACAGGGCCATCTCATAAATGTGCGAAGGTATTGTAATCTCCTAATGAAATTTAATAGCGTATATTTAATCACAGAGTAGATGCAATATTAAGGTTCGCCTATTAAAACCATTCTCATTTCTTTACAGAATGTAATGATGGGAGGGAGAGAGATGGAAAGTCTTTATTCTGCACTTACTTTATAGTTAGTTTTGGCTTTTACCACTATTTGTGACTTATGATTGCATTATAAACAGGAATATCATTAGTTTACATTAGGAGTGTTGTGTTGTGAGTGTGAGTCAGAGTGATTTAGGCTGAGTTGCAAGCTTGCAACGTTCCTCGTTCCTGACACATCTTGAAAATAAGCATATTGCACATAACCCTGCTGCTGAACAGATAGATAGACAAGACACACTTACTTACGTGTGTCTGTAACGACTCCTGCTGAGTAACACTAAAGAGACACACAATCAGAATAATAGAAGTCATCTTGCAGATACGTAGTTGTTGTCTTAGAATGATCTAGCAGAGAAATCTCCGCTAGAAAGGAGATATGAAAAGAAACGGAAATAGTCTCGCTGAACTCAAAGTCCTTTTCGACGATTCCTTTCCTTGCCTCATGGCATGGCTCTTGCCTTGCCTTTGCCCGACTCCTACTATGCGTAATACTCTTCTCTTTTCGACACTTTTCTTGTCGCCCATCCAACATTTCAATTTTGAATGCTTGTCTCACTCTTCTCACATTTGTGGTTGTGGTGACAGAGACTGTGATGTGATGTGAGGCGAGCTATTGCACGTTTCCCTACAAAACAACCAAAACTCTTTCATCTCCACTTACCAACAGGCACACACTCTAAACATCCACTATGCATATCTCTACATTATTATTATTTATATCTAATATCAAACATTCTTCTTCTCTCTTTATATTTATCATCTTCTTCTTCTCCTCTACTTAACCCTACATGTGTGCTTTTATTTTCGCTTACTTGAACTTAGTTCCCTATTTCTGTTTGTCTGTTGCAGACTCCAGTGCATAGCTTTTAAAATCTAGTAGACAAAGTGTGCACGGACAAGAATATTGATAGACTAACCTTTTTGTATTCCCATATCTTACATTCTACTCAATGGAGAAACACTTAAAGACCATAAACAGAAAGAGAAAATCATCCTAACATAGTTTTATGGCTCCATTTACCAGAGATTTGCTTTGTTCTTTAATAAGTCATTTGATATATATGACCTGCCTAATCTATTTATGCTAAATTTTATTGTTCTTTCAATGTACCGTTACCTTTTATTAGCATCATTCGCAGCTTTTACTGCTTTATGTCTCTCACACAATGAAAGAGGTGTAGTGTAAAACAGTTTGGAGCATGCTATGATGTACTGTCCTAGATAATCTCCTATAAGATCCAACTGTCAAACACAACCCACAATAACTCAATTTGAAAACCATTTGGATCATGCTAATTTTTAAAAGCGTTTATTCATGGATTTTCTTTCTGGACTGTAATCGTGCCTACCAAAGATAAATACCTACTACAGTCTTAGTATTTCATAATTATTTATGATAATATGATAGGTTATCAGTTTACCTTTCCAGATTTTAGTATTTTATATAGGTACCTAATATTTTGGCGATCAGTCCTATAAAGAGATAACCTATAATAATTCCAAATGTAGATAGTGAAATACCATTGTCAAAATTACTACCTATATAGCGACGTAATCGAACAGAAGATTTTATCCTGTCAGTTTGACAATTTCTGGGAGATAAGCTCACCTTCTTAACAAGATGCAGATGATTCTTTATCCCCCAATTTTATTAGCTCTTTTGAAGTAAGTATGACATTACCGGTCGAAAATGATTATGAGTAGTTTAAGTAGTCACATACTTAGCTCCAGATATACGTGAGGGTTATTTTAAGAAGAAAATCCTCGTCTTATCTTTATTCATCTGTAGATTTAGTCCAGAGACTCAGTTAGGGCTTCCTTTTCTTTGGTTCGAATTAGAGAAAGAAAGAAAAGCAATTATTATAATGCCCTTTATTTGCAGTCTCATTGCATTTGTGTTGCAAAAGGAGATGGAGTCAAATGAAATGGACTTGTTTCTACCTATAAAAGAGCGTTATTTAGTGGAGTATCAAACAACTGTGCCAAAAAAGTCTTGGAAAGAACAGGAAGAAGGAAGAGATAAATGCTGAGAGAATAGAAGAGCATGAAATGTATAATATCGGATATTATTATTAAAAAGAGGATGCCTAGATACAATAAATAGTTTCTCCTTTCCTGACCTAACTCCTCTGGATTTGGAAGCAGTTCTTTTAATCTTATGGACTTGTATAGTCTGAACATGCTAATCTTCATTTGGCATTTTTATATACTATAATATAGGTCTCTTTTGTATAAATACACTGCTATAGCCTTATATACTCACCAAAATTGTATAAAATAAGTGCAATCTTTTGTACTCACTCGCAGATACTTTCAGACTCTCAGACTATATAAACACATAGATTTCTTATACAGAAGGCGGAAAGAGATGCAAAGTAGAGCTACTTATTCTGAACAGAATAGAAGAATAGTTAGACTAGTTGAGAAACTACTTACATTTACACTACTTTATGTTAGATATAAAATGAATGCATGCATGAGTGCATGATTGCGTGAATCTTCTAATAAGCTCTCTGGTGGATTTCCTAATTTATTGTTCGGAGAAAGAAAAAGTGGCTACTGTAGAGCATGCATTTTTTGCTCCTTCTTTCCTTTCCAATTTAATCCTTTTTCAGTATTCACTCACTTTTATTCAATCGTGGTTTAGTCTAGTACTCACGTTTTCTCTCTCTCTCTCTCGCTCTCTTGCTTTTCTCCTTTATAATGCTTATGTACTTATAAATTGCATAAGATGGATGAGCTACTAAATACGTTTTCTCTTTTCTATCACTACTTTCTCCTTCTCGTTCTATAGCCTTGTGCGTCCATAGCACGAACCAACATCTCTCTACGATGATTTTCTTCTCTTTATTCACGCTACGGAGTGGAAAATCATATACCGTATAACTCGAATTAGTTCACCCCCTCGATATAGTTCACCCCCCACGGGTATTTTGGCGAAATTTTGGCCACGAAATCGAAATTTACATGTAATTTACACTCTTAATAGTTCACCCTACTCTTAATAGTTCACCCCCGGGGGGTGAACTATTGATTTTTCGGACAAAAAGGTATGGTGAAATAATAGTTCACCCGGTCTAATTAATTCGAGTTATACGGTATTTACAATGTACATACGTGCAGAGAGCTATACAGATTTAAAGGTTTAGATGCAGAGATATTATTGTCTGTTCAGTTCGTCCCACTAGCTTTTGCCTCAAGACATTATTTTCACTTGAAATGTTCCCCTAAGTATTCTTACGGTGGAAAACAAAGACAAAGACTGTCCCAAATAAAGTGAAGGCAAGACAAAGCAATAAGCAAGTCAACTTGATATTTCCTCGGGGAATCAAACAAAATATGTAAGTAAAGGAAAAATGGGAAAAGTTCAGAATCTCCTCTTCCTTTTCTTTCCAACGGAAAATGAACTGCATTTAAACTTTTAATATTATATAAGTTTCACACAGGGACTTACTTACTACGTCATTTTCCTACGCCTACTATTAAGCAGCTTACGAATCTTACCGCATTTCTATAATCCATTCTCTCTAAGCATCTACAAGAGAATTAGAAAAGTAGAGATTTTATTTCACCACTTTCCTAATCTATTAAATATTGATGTTAAATCCTGCAAGTTGTAGTCGTTGTGAATTGTAAATGTCCCCATGCTGCTTTTATAAAATGTTCGATTGGTTCCCTGCACCTGCCTGATTTACACTTGACATAAATTTCAGTTTTTAAGCATCCACTCACAGTCATCATTTTAAATTGAGTTGTTGTGCCTTTCTATTTATCCGTACCGTTAAACATGTCATAAATAAATTCAATTTTCAGCATATGCCAAGAGGAATGTTTTACCATAAATAGAATGAGCTATATGCCTGCTCAGGTGATCGAGGTGTGAAGAACAAGCTAGCATATAGTTGTCATTAAATTTTATGCAAGGTTTTGTCCTCCCAGAAACGACTAAAAACTTAATATTATAAGTAAATACTATTTTACGAGTGGGAGATTACAGATATTAAAAAGACGGCTCAACTGCAGCACAAAAAAGAAACGTCAATAATTACTGAGGGTTGGCTTCTTTATAATGTCCACGGCCATGTCATACTATCCATGCAATTTTGTCAAGTCACTGTTTATTTTAGTGTACTACACAAAATCACTGTATTATTTACGCATCTCAGTCAGCAAGAGCGGCACTTGAAAGGAAAAGAGCTAAAGAATCACAGAGGAAATGAGATTAATAGATGCAAACACTTATAATTACTAATGCCGTAACATTTTTATTATATGTTTCGCCCATTATCGCTAAGACTTCATAATAATTTGAGCATGTAGTGAAATTATAATAAATATGAAAGCAGTCTATTACCAATAGGTAAAATGAGGGTATACTTGCCTAATGGGATAGGGTTAATAGCGACTAGCCACACGTATAGTAGATATGTAAATTCAGCGGCATAGTAGAAATCTCGCACCCAAAATAGATATTTAATAATTTTCCATTCTTTTCAAAAGGTTATATATGATTTGATTTGATTTTTTTTCATCTTTAAATTTTACTGTGCTTCGCAGCTGCTTCCGAGAATAATGAGCTAAATCAGCATTTTATGTTGACATTTACTGCTTGAGCATAATTCTTTTAATAGGATCCGTAGCAGCATCATAGGACCCATATTATGACATTGATATTTCCACTCTACGATTTTGCTCGTATTCATTCAGCTGTAAAAGGATATCTTTGGGCTATTATTGTCAGTATCATCATATCTGTCTATTTATGTGCATAGACCGTTATTTTTGTGGATATTTCTATTGCTCTTCCATGTCAATTTGTTATTACTATAGATCATTTAGTGATTTTGGCTTTCAGTGAGCCTTAGAAAGTTGATAGTACGAGATGTAGTGCTAGTAAGTGTCTGACTTGAGTTTACATCTTGTCCTTTTTTTGTTATTTTTTGAGTTTTTCTGTTGTTCTCGTCTGGCCTGACAGCTCATTGCCGATTTTCGCCGAGAAAAGGTAATTAGGAAAAGTAAGTAAAGACTCAAGTTGAAATAAATTACGTTGCAATTGACAGATTGCCGCAATTCACGGCAGATTCTGTTCTGGTTTCCCTTCCTTTTGCGTTCCTGCATATTTCTTCCGTTTGTTTGCTACAGAAATATAGTTAAGATAAGACAAGGAAACTTGCTTCTATAATAAACTTATAAGTAGCATACACAATACTACATAATATATTTTCCCATATATACGCTTCTCATACTATAATTTATATAAGTATATGCATATTTTCCCAGCTGTCTACTTATATCACTCTATCCTTGTTATACTTCATAGTAGTAGTAGTAAAGTATATAAAGGATTGTGCTATAGAGGTGTTTGCTTTCGACTATTAAATGGACTAAAGTGTATATAGCTTTATTAAGTAGTAAGTAAGGAAGAGAATTCTGTCTACTCTACAGTGCATTAGGTTCTATATTGGTATACCTACTTTGAGATAATAGCTATAATGTGGGGAGTAGGGATAGCATGCAATAATATATCAGTCTGGGGAAAGTCTCGAGAAAATCGACGAGTTCACTTGAGTAGAGGTACTCGAGGAGCTTAGCAATGCTCTTCTACTTTCTTTTACTTCCCAGAAATTCCTGGTCGTAGACAGACACGTCTGGCTCCTTTCCCTCACTCCTAGTCAACCAGACTGCCGAAAAGAGTCTCTCTTATGCAGTCAACATAACTGTAGAATGACATTGTAACATTCATTCTGCCTAGACATTATTGTCATCATATACTAAAATCAAAGTTTATACTTGAAAATGAGCACAACATCTTTAATCTAGTCTCCAGTATATAGTTATATCATATTTTTATTATTATATTATAAGATTCTAGTAAACATCTGATATCTAAAGGTCCCTAGTAAGTTTACTAGTATGAATAAGTTTTTGTCAAGCGTGAATTGAGAAAGTACATGTGCTAACTATGGTGTTAAATAATGGCTAGTTTAAGTGAAAGTAGGGGTTAGGTAGTGAGAAACTACTGAATTACATCATCTTTTCTTTTATACTATAAATATATATAATATGTATATATCTTTTCTTGCCTATTCTTTGCATGTCTTATACATTTGTATTATTAAAGACTGTTTTTCTTTTCTTTTTTCTTTATAAATGTCTAATGGATAAGAGAAAAGCTTTTGTTATATATATCAAGTCAAAAAAAATGTTGTTTTGTGGTAGCGAGAGAGAGAGCCATTAGGGGTCTACATAATATTTGTATAATGTTGCTAGTATTTCTGTGTGACCTACATAAACATGTACTATTAGTCTCTATCTAATTTGAGTATGAGTTATAAGTTGCATTGGAGGAATGGGGAAACTCTCAAATTGATATTCTTGTATATTGCTGTCAGACTTGTGTTCTTTTCTACTTTCGTCTAATTTGCCCTGGCTGCCTGATGTTGTTTCTTCTTTCTCCCTATGTATTTTCAATGTTAGCCTCCTCTCGTCATTACCGAGAAGTATGCTGTAGTGGCATGGCATGGCACGCGATTTTATTCATTGCAATAAATAAGCCCGTGTGGTTTTTAGTTTTCTTTGCCATGCTACATGCTGGCGGTGGTGCTGGTATGGTGCTGGCAAAAGGACTAAAGCCATACAACCGCACCACTCTTCATATTGCTCTGTGCAAAAACCTAGTCAAAGCATGATGTCCTGTATTTCTGATGCTATACTATAGCCTTGTCAAAGGAATCACTTTGCATATTGTAGGGGAGCTGATGTTACCTAGCATACTATAACCATTTGACTACCAAAGGCATAGAGAACAGAGAAAAGGGCATATGTATATTTTACATTACAATGCAGAACTGTGTAAGCCAGATACATTAGCTACTATTTTAAGGGGAATATTTATTTTTATGGATTTACATCCTTAATGGTCGTGTATAGGGATTGTTTCGTCTATTCATAGTTGATGTGTTTCGGTAGGGATCTATGAAATTCATTAGTTCTTCAGGTATTATCGAATTATCCATGTTTTCATAAATTTTCATTCCCTTACCTTCCCACTTTGATGCCGTTAGGTATAGTCTTGCTCTGCTAGTATTTTTCGAGTAAAATCCTCTTCGTGTAAATGTGAGTAGATTTTGGGCGTCTAACTAACTTCAGTTAGCTGTGCAATGGAAGAGTAGGTAATAAGTAGTGGTAGTGGCATGGCAGGTCAATTTTATGTCCTACATATTTTAGCCATTCCAATGACGAACTATAATAAATAGGTACAATAATTCAGGTATACTACTCGACTCCTCTCTAATAGAATGGGACATTAGTAGAATATGAACATGAATAGTAAATAGAAAAAAAGGTAGAAAATGTAGCCGTTTAGGTAGATGTAGTAAAAGTTGGTTCGGATACCTCCTTTTCTCATGCACTACTCTACTTCTCTCTCTCTCTCTCTGTTTTGATCAAGCAATAGAAAGAGTTTTAGCGCTTCGGGAACGAGAGCTAATTTCAACTAGCGACGTTCGATTTCCCGACTTGACTGCATGACACGGCGGAATCGCATCGGCTACACGGCTCTTTTCTCTCGTACTACTACCAGCTACCAGCCATTCCAATAAATAAAACCTGGAAAATAGTTAGCTATGGGAGAATTACTACTGTTTTCCTTCATTCCACCACTCTCTCCTAATATAACTACAGGCTATTTTCCAATAAGCATAGCAAATAAATACTTTCATCTCCTCTCCTCCGCTCTTCTGCCCTACAATATCGAAATTCTTAATATTGTGTAGGAGAATTAAGCTTTAGGGAACACAAGAGTAGTACCCACCTAGCCAGGCATTTCCTAGATAATAGTATGCAGTCAATTCTTCTGCCATTATTATACTCACTCTACTTTACATGACATTATATAATATGACAAAGATCAATACCGGTGAAGCTTCACATGTTATTATTGCACACAAACAATTTCAACCTGAAATTCCGTTGCTACCACTTAATTATTTTATCCTACTGTTTACCAAATGCCAACTATTACAGAACTACAATTTTCAATAAAATTCTTACCTCTTCTCATCCAATTCTCTTTAATATCCATCATGGACGTTATTAAACAATCACATATTAGTATACATATAGGGTGAGTGTTGTTCAATATAAATGTGATACAACTGTAGATATCGATCGAGAATGCCTTTCATGTAGTCTTGTGACTTGTGATGTGACTATATTTTCAGATTGATGTTCGAAAGAAAAGATTTTTCATGTATTCCTCGAGAATATAAGGAGTGGGACGATTTAAAATTCTACAGTACGTAATGCTATTGTTTAAAACAAGTAGGAAGAAATTTTCCTCCGACAAGGACTCCTTCCCAGTTCATCCACTATTCATAAGACACTTTAATAATAAATTGCCTCCTCTATCCAATGGGTGGCTTAAATTCACTTTACTCAATAAGACTTTATTAAATATTACATAATTACTTATTCGTCACAACTAGCCTCATTTTCATTTCACTAGAAATTCTGTTAACTTTGTCCTTATGGATTTGCAGCCTACGTACTTACATGACAGGCAGACATGTATAGACTTCAATATAATTCATAATATCAGTGAAAGATACACATCTAATCGAGTGACCTAATATAGCACCTAAGTGTATGTAGATAATAATATTCGGATAACTCTTTTATATTATTTATAATAATTGATCAGCAATGTGGAAAATTTCCACAGGGCTAATAAAGCAAAGACGTCTTCCCTCCTATGTCTAATATTTCATTAAATTTCCATATAATTCAGCCAATAATATCCTCCACTTGCTCTGTTCCCCTTCTGGTCCGTTGAGTCAGCTCTTGTAACCATTTTAAATTATGGTAAATGACATTGACAGCTGAGTGAGCCAGCTAGAACATCACAGCACTTCTACATGCGTATTACTACGTGTACTATGCATGAATGTTACTCAACACAAAGCACTATTCCCTTTTAAATATTAATGGAATCTGTCTCGCTACTACTATTAATACCATACAATGCAGTGTAGTGTTCAAGTGTGACATATACTTACTTATCCGATATAAAATAGATAACCATGTCATTCGATCACATAACTCGTCAATTAAATCCCAGCTTCACAAAATTCCGTATACATAGCTGGCCATATTACAATTATCTCTTTATCTCGGAAGCTGAATCACTATATTGCTTCCATTATGACATGACGTACGCATATTAGCCAATCTAGTAAATTATTTTCATTTATCAGGATGTTATTTTTCTTCCTGAATTATATATTGCAGTTTGTCAGTTGTATATTTTATGTCTAAATTAATAAACCGTAATAAAATACGTTCTGAAGATCTGGTAAATACGTTAAAGAACAAATTAGCTAAAATCCAATGAAAACGAAACGCTGTAGAATTACAACATAGAACTCGTTGCTCATTCATTGTATTATAGTTACAACCAAGATAGTTAAATTAACAACGGTTAAAAAACAAATTCGGTAAGTTATATTTATTTGCAAATTAGGAAATCCAATTAGGTAATGTGATTGAAGAAAGGTGGGGTTAAACTGTTTGATCAGTAGCAATTAAAGGTAAATGCTGAACAGTTTGTTGTGGAGGTGTTGAAAGCCTGGGGAAACATAGGAAGGAAATGTATTTGAATTGAAGTATTCTAATTGTTAAAGTGAGCAAAGCAGTGTTAGGTAGGTTAGGTAATTTCCGTTAAATGTGCACTTTGGTGGATTAGGCAATGAATCCACCTGTAGTAGAGTAGCACTTTGGTTTCCTACGACAAAATGCAAAGAAGAGACAGAGAGAGTAGACAGAATAGGGAAACCAATATTATAGTTTTGGAGGACAGGATGAGAGATGTACGAAGGAATTTGAGGTTGTTAGTCGATTCTAGTCACAGGTAAAATTGCCTCCTTCCTTTATTGAAATAGTTGGATGTGAATCCTGTGTGCATATCAATAGAAGCAGTCAACATCTTCCCTCCTATGCACAGTATATATAAAAAGAAGAAGTAGACAAGGAAAAGAGTAAGAGTGGGAGAAATGAAGAAAACTGTAAAGTTTTCTTTGTAGAGGGTGATTTTTGGCAAAAGGATCCATTAGGAAAGAATACGTAATGAGAGTGGGACAGAAGGATAAGTTAAGAACATATCTGTGTGTGTACATTTATACATTCCTACCACTAATGTATATAACTCCTTGCTAGATTAGAAAATGGTTTCAGACTTCACTAAGACCTTGCACTGTGCACACACAGACAGAGAGAGAGAGTAAAAGTAAAAGGATAAGTAAATTGGCAATGGAAATGCTAGTGTAGAAATATGCTCTCATATTCAAAATTCTAAGCTTCAGCTCTGGTTTTCTCTTCTGTGCCGGTTCGTTTAGTAGGATAGTTAACTTGTGGTGTGTATACGAGGGACAATTGGACTGGAGACAATGAAGAATATCCATATCATCCCAGTTTACACTAGATATATTGTTAGAGGAGATAGTTTGAGAAAGCAGGTACAGATATGTTCCAGCAATGAGAGTTTGGGTTCAGCAAAAGTGGCCTTCTTCTATCTGTATGTCTCGGATTGCCAGGTCTAGGAAATGATGCAGGCAGCAGAGAATGATAGGGGATATGCCTACATACCACCTACCTACATTACATACTTAAGAGGACGATCAGTGACTGAGAGGAAAAGCCTTAAGGAAGAGGAAGCCATAGGAAAAGAGAAGAAGAAGAAGAAGAAAGTCTGAGAGAGACTTAAGGGAAAGAATCCTCATCTCTCCAGTTAAGTCAAGTCACTCACTCAAATAATGCAATGAAAAAGTAATATTTATAGAGAAAGTACATACGTAAGTAGTGACTATACACAGTTAGGTACATCTTTACAAATGTCTAACTATAGAGTACTACTAAAGATGCATATATATATGAGAGGAAAAAAGATCTGTGTGTGGATGGGAACGTGAAATTTTCACTAGTGAGTAAGTAGTGAGAGATAAGCCGTGGTGGAAATATCTCTCTAGCATTGTCTGTATAGAGTTAAGGTGTAGAGGAGCTACTTATTTTCATCACGTATGTATGTAGGACTACTTTAGCATTGCTGTTAACTTTAGTTGAGTTGACTATTAGATTCTCTCTGTGTGTGTGTACTAGTTATAGATAGATAGTGTGAGTGGTAGGTAGTAGTGAGTACTTTTACTTTACTCTCTCGTTCAGTTTGACTCTTTTCTTTGTGCTAATGTAGGTTTTCAATGTGTAAATGTGGCTGCGGCTGAGTTTCGCGCAACGGATGTTGGCGCAGATTGATTTTAGGAGAAAATTCTGGCAGAAATATCCGAGTGGTTCGTTGCTGAGTTCTCCTGCTCCAGTTCTTGGGGAAAGGGGGAAATGTTGTCCTCCCGTTTTGTTACGTTTCCATTTCACTCTTTCTCTCTCTCCTCTGACTGGCTTCATTCTATACATTCTCTAGTAGCTTACGTTCCCTTCGGTTTCCTTTCGTCTATCTCCCAAGGCTCGGCTGCTGTCTTCTTTTCCTTCAGACTACTACATACATACTATTACTACATGCTACTACTACAAAACAGAAGAATATATATGCATATAGTAGTTCAATGCCGCTATGTAATATTATAGATATATTATTTAAGGATGTACGCGTTGAAGGAACGGGACTACCCGAATAATAATATCTCTCTCTATGTGTATGTATGAATAGTATGAATGTATATGTGAGTTGAGTCTGTAGTTTGGTCTGTGGAAATAGAGCTCGTTGTTGCCGTTGCCGCTCCCTATCCTCCTTTCCTTTCCTTCGGTTTTCTCTTGATTCTGCTCTGGCTGCATGGTGTGGTGGTCTGGTCTGGTTTGGTTCCTGTGCTCTGACTCGGGTTCTCGGACTCTCTCCTCGTCGTAGTTCTTCTCTCTGCCCTTATTATTCAGACTGCCTTGCCTTGCCTGCCTGCTCCTCTTCTACTACTACCAACCAGTCCTTCCTTTTTGAAAATCTTCCGACAACTCGTCTAAATACGACACGGCGACACGCAAACAGAAAACTGTTCATTTTACCTGCGGAAAAGCAACGAAAATCAAAATGAGTCTCAGAAGAAAGTGAAACGAGGGCTGCGACGACTAATATCATTTTATTTTGAATTTTTCGTTACATCACAGTTATTTGAAGAGAAAGGCCATTTCCGGGAATTTCAATTTTCCCTTTTCCTCACACCGGCTAATTTTCTTCTCGTCAAACATCTCACTCATCCACATCATTACAATGTCATGCTGACAGCAAGCTGAATTTTTATCACCTCTTCGTCATCTTCGAAATCACTTGAGAGTGTAACCTTCCGAATTTGTCTCCTCTCCATCCTCTGTGTCAATTTGGTATGCTCAATTTGTGAAAGTTGGCTCCGGGTTCTCTTCTTTTCAAAAGCCTGGCCTAGTTTGGCCCAGCTTTGGCTAAGGCTCCAACCCAAACCCATCTACTTTGCGTTTTACGTTTTCTTTATCTCATTTCCCTTACAAATCAACACCGTTTTCTCACTACACAATATAACACAAGCAATATTGTTGGAAAATCAATTTTCTTCAATTGAATCTCTATACATACGTAATTCTATCTCTCTCTCTATCTCTCCAATTGGATCTGATCCAGTCACGAGTATATTCTGTTTGTGATTTCCTTTTGGCTTTGTCCGTCTCAGCCTTCGTCTCCATTAAGTGAGCTTAAGGTGTCTTTAAATTGACAATATTAAAATTCTAAATTAGAATTTACAACATTCGTGGAGCTTCTTTCATCTCTTTCTCTCTCTCTTTAAATTGTCTTAAATTGTCTGAGGAGAAAGGCGAGTCAAAATTCGAAATTATTACTCTACTCTCAGAGACATGATTCAATGGACAAGTCGTTAGCAAATCTTTCGTTACCTACCTACTACTACGTCATAATTGGAAGTCAAAGGAGAGCAAGTTAGTCAAGTGTCGGGTTTTCGTCTCTCGGAAAACACAAGTCAAACGGTGGTTTCGTTTAGTTTCCATTTTCACATCGCATCAGTGTGGATTGATTGATTGATCCTTCCTTACGCTTTGGATCGATTCTTCCAGTTCATTTTATTTCTTTACTCTTACTTACCGGCTTTCAGGATTTCAGCCGGTGAGGTGAGTTTAAGTGTCAGGAAAGCCTAGGCAATCCTATCCTATTGATTAGTACTTACTCACGACTACTTTACTTACATTTATACCGTTCAATCAACCAAGGAAAAGGGGAGCTCCACACCAAGGAATTTGTGTTTGTGCAGTTTTCCGTCTGTTTTTTCGTGTCTCTTGTTCTTTCTTGTCAATTCAAGTCGACGAAGACTGTCTCTCGTGTCGTGTCAACTGAAATCCCAGAATCTACTTTTTATCTTTAATACCAAGAAATACCACACTACTCGTATACATATACAGAGAATAACTCCCATAATATTCATCTATACCATTTAATACCTTACTGCATTTACCTTTATTAGATGCATAAGCAGAAATAATATTCCTCTAGCCATTCGTCGAATCGTGTCTTGTCCGTCAGTTCACACAGATACACTGACTTAAACACCAAAACCAGACCACGGTTACTTCTTTACCTCACAGACTACTCACTATAAACACGATATTATAAAACTTGGTCGAGATTATCGATTTTTCTATCGAAAATCATCGATCTGATTATATTATTATTGTGAACTCTTTTCCATTTCATATATATACGACCAGTAATTCTTCGTGAATAAAAATATCTACTACATGCAGTAGTCAGAGACGCAAAGCTCTCTCTCTTTCTGTCTGTCACTAATTTACTACTACATAAGTACATACACAGAGTATAAATTCACTTCCATAATACCTTTCCTCCAAACTTGAATGTCATAGTGCAAACAAAGATATTTAATACGCGATTGCAAAGAAAAAGATAATTATTTAAATTACCAAGATAAAATTACTTATATAAAAGTANAAACAAAGATATTTAATACGCGATTGCAAAGAAAAAGATAATTATTTAAATTACCAAGATAAAATTACTTATATAAAAGTACGATACAAAGTACACTGCCGTGTGTGTCCTTACTTATACTATATTTGGAAATTGGAGTAGCCACCATTTCTTCTGACTGAATCTACTGTACGGACTGCCACCTTCAAATTCTATTGTGAGTAATTTCTCATGTGCCTATCCCATAGCACTACAATAATACATTTCCATATAGTTCAGAAAATCACCTTATATTAAAACATATTCATTTTCTTTTGCAACTTGGGCATTTTTAGTTTGCAAATGTGTTTTTCCCAAATTATATGCTTGACATCCCTCAAAATGCTTCCATAAACTAGCATATTTACTTTAATAATATCATTCATCACTCCGTATACTTCGTATTATGTCTGTTTATTCAGACATAATAATATTTGCCCATGCCGATATACTGTAGTTTCGGTTACGATTCTATGACTAGATAAGTAGTTATAGAAAATTGTGGAATTAACCAAAGTATATTTATTCAATTTTCATGCAGAGAAGGAAAGTTGTATGGTTCTGCAGGGGTAATTCTGGATGAAATTATTTATGATGCACACACATGAAATAATTATTATCAACATGCAAGGTTTCTAAATATCTAGGAATAGTTTCTCTAATTTATTTTCAGTGCGTAATAATTGAGAAAGTTTATAGCATGGTATGCGGTAAATATTTTAAATCAAGTAAGTATAGGTATATAGGAAGCTATTCTAACTCCATTAAATTGGTGCTAGTGATTAGTTAATTGTATGTGGCCAGTTTAGAACTATTGAATCCACTCAGTCATTTATTGTTGGTTTTGACGGGAGAATATAGAAAACTAAGTGGGTTGGTTAGGAGTTTAGCTGAAGGGAAGTGCCGAAAGTGAGTTAGCAGACATATTTCATATAAAAGTAATAGTTAGTTTATTTTAGGTTATGGGGGCTATTAGTAGTACAGTAGTAGGGATATCTTAATGTTAGCTGGAGTATTAGGTGTTGATAGTAATCCTCCGTTTCGTTCATGTCTCTTTTCCTATGTTATGTAAGAGGCTCGCTCGGTCGGCAGTGAGTCAGTACGGAAAAGCACATTAAGTAAGCGGTTCAAGACTTTCCTCCTCCTCTCTACTATGTATATGTGCAATGAAATGAAATGGACGTGTGGAGCTACTGGAATCGAATTGGAATTCCCCAGTGAAGTCCAGGCCAGTCCACTGCAGTCCGACCAAGGAAACACTCGTTTATAATTTAATTCGGAATATGGTCAAAGGGAAAGCTAAAGCAATACATATGCAGTGTTATGTCCTGTTTTTTATTCACTCTACTTCCATGCACTATACACTTTTGTCATGTAGTAGTAGTAGTAGATTTAGTAGCAGTAGCAGCAGTAGCCTCTGTCTAACTTCGTCGGCCTACTACGATCTATGTATGGTATACATTACATTCGGAATATCAATAGAGAGCCTTCGTTTTCGTTGTGTGTTGTTGTAGCCACGTCTGGAAGTATGTAGTGTGTGTGGGATCTGATCTGATGTGATCTAGTGTACACAGGGGTATATTGTAAATAAATCCTAACTACATTATACCTACATATATGTACTACGTGCATGTAGGCTCAATATATAAATACATCCTTGTATATTTCAAACAACATGGACAATCAAAGTCCTAGCCACAACCAGTCCAATCCAACGTAATGGAATATTTTCCATAAATATCTATGTACTACAAAGTACAGATAGCCAAGCAAATACATCTTCTATCAATAAAGAAGGCGGTGACGGGAGCTAAAGCATGACAATTTGACTTAGCGACTACTGGAGATAGCATTAGTGGAAAATACATTACTTCCCTCATATATATTACATGTCTCTGTGGAAGAAAGAGTTCCTATCCTGCACCTATATGTAATAGATCTGGAGAAAATTTCATTTGAAAAACTAAAATTAATTTACAATAAGTTTCAGAGCTATCTATTACAGATCCATTAAAATTGGTTAGACATTGTAAAAAGATGATATTATTTCCTAAGTGAAAATAACATTAGGACTAATGTTTCTAGCAATAAGTGTAATTATAGTAGATTAAGTAGTAAAATAGTGTAGTGATGTGTAAAAGGAGTAGGTATTTAAAGGAAAGGGAGGGACGTGGGACGTTATGTGAATAGGGAAAGTCTGAAAACATGAAGACTCTCCTATAGTTGAATTCCAGTTCAGTTTTCTGTGTGCAAGTAAATATAGGGAAAAAGTTTTCTATTTTATTCTGTGGGAAGAAGACGAAGGAAGGAGGGAAGAAAGAAGGTAGTAAGTAGTGTAAGGAGTGAGTTCAGTCGATTCGAGGTGTACACCAAGTAAAACGTAGATAGAGAGTGTGTCTTGTCTTGTCTTTCTATATCGGGTGATGGTAACCACCAAGGAGGGATATATACGGAATAGATAAAATGTGTATCCACGTAGGTAGGTATACTCCCCGAATGTACATGAACAAATGTTGTGTAGACATTGGAAAGAAAGAAAGAGACAGAGTGTATAGGAGGGAGAGACTACTCCATGTATTAATAGCTATACTATTCGTCTGCGGGAGAGGATATAGTGAAAACTCACAGTGGCAACTGCTGGCATAGAGGAAGTGAGATATGCTTTAGCCTTGATACTGTCAGGAACTATATAGAGAAATCCATATAGATAGTTTTATTAGTTAGGTGTGTAGTGAGAGAGTCTGTGTATATAAAATAGTAGAGCTTAGTATAGAATTCTCCGGCTGGCTCGTCCTTTTCGGCTGTCCTAGTTTCAAAATTCTCTGTGTGAGAGAAAAGGCGGCGGAATAGGGCAAAGGAAAGACGATGCCATAGCCAGCCAGACGAAATCGTAGCCATATTCATTATATACTATTATAGTAGTAGAGAGAGGGAGACGGAGAGAGAGAGAGAGGAGTAGCAGTAGCAGAGCATACAAATAGGAAAGTAAAGTAAGGAAAGCAGGCACAGTAGATTTTCTGTCGGTCGGGGAAAGCAGAGTACATACATCGAGGAAAGGAAGAGACCCTGGCCTGCGTTCTCGTCTCATATTGATTGCGATCCACACCCGCTTTTTCCGTGGACTTGCCGGTTTTGCCAAAATTTAATAACATGAACGTGCATGCACATAGCCAGCCAGCACATAATGCTACATGCTACTACTACTACTTACTTTACTACTGTATTATGTACACACATTTTGAGTCACATCATATCTCTCTATACATAGATGTGGCTAGGTAGTAGTAGTAGTAGCTACCTATCTAGTAATGTAAGTCATTTGGGCATGCTTACTCCTCTGACTCAACTCCGAGGAGCATATATAATAATAATGCATCTAATATCACCGTGTCTCTCTATTATTGTACTTTGGCCTGAGTTGACGTTGCCCTGTCTGTCTGTCTCTCTTGTCACTCATATCATAACTATTACTACATATAAAATACAGAATGCCCTCTCTCACTGACTATCTAGAAATATTATAGAGAAAGCAAAGGTAGTTTCACTTAAAACTCTTTTATTATGTACTCTTCTGGTTGTACGGCTCCTTTTCTAGTATGCTTCTACGTGACTTATTCAGACAGGACAAGGCTATATCTTAACTTTTTGTAGGAGGAAAAGTCTAGATTTTCAGGATTTGGATTATTCTTCTAAGCTTACAAGTATTTTCTTACTTTTGGGCTTTCACTCTCCCATTATTATCTTCCTCATATCATTATTATTATCTGTGTATATTTTTTATAGCTTTAGCTTTAGCTACTTGAACAATATAGATCCATATGTCTCTCTCGTTAAACTTATACATTAGCATCATGACTTATTGTTACTTTCCGCCCTACATCTACTCATTTTACTATTCACCAATCTATCCTTCTCAACTGACTAGTGACATGCATATTGTAGTAGATTCACAGCTCTTTCTATGTACTACTCACTACTCTCGTGATACTAGTCAATGTGACATGTAGAGATACCTAGTACTAAAAATATGAAGGACACTACTACAGGACAGCTCTCCTGTCTCTTCTCTCTCTCTCTCTCTCTCATTTCCCAACCCTGCCACTTTTATTTTGTTAGGACAACTGAAACTTTTCTACTTGCTAAACTCTCTTTCTCTCTCTCTCTCTGTCTCCCTCGCTTTCTCTATAGCAAATCATATTGAAACAGTAGTGCGGCGAATTTTACTTCATATCTATAGTCACACATTTTACTTTCAGGTGACTATCTCTTGTATTTTCTATTGCATTTTCTCTTGTGGAAAACTTAAGTTCACTCTTGTGATTTCTCCTGATTTTCTTTTAACCAGTTTTCGCTTCAGAAATTTATGTCTTTGAGCCTTCTAGCCCCAAACTTCAACACCTACCCACAGTTTTAGATTCTTGTAAAAATGACTTTTTTTCCCATATCTAACAGCAAATGCTAAAAATGAAATGTCGAAAGTATTACGAAAAATATATGAAATTAGGTAAAGCTCTTAAAAAATCTGATATTAATAAACGGTGGTAGAAATTATGCTACGGTAGTATTATCACCACCGTAGATTTGGTACAAATGCAGAAATAAAAAAGTAACGTGGTTAGCGCACGTCAAAATATCTTCAGCCGTTTGTGCCTACATTAATTTGAATGTCTTTGTGGTGCCGACTGCGGCTAGTTTACTATTCGGAAGATTCCGTTATATGGAAAATATTGTTTAGTGATGAGTACCGTTGTTTAATTGTGCCTGATTGTTCGACAAGAAGTTGCATCTTGAATTTCTCTTGACTAAGTCTCACTAGCTCCGTAATTCTTCTTGAGTTACTCTATAATTGAGTTTAAAAGGAGAAAGCGGCGCCTTTGTAGGTTCTTCTAACCTATTTACTGCTTTGCCTTGAGTATTAGCGCGGTTTCCCTCGCCTCTACGTTTTGCTTTATAGTATTGTGACTTAGTAGATGGGATGAATACGGAGATCTAATAAATATAAAGAAGGGAATGGCTATATAAACGAGTCTCAATTTGTGACTGGTTCTATACAGATGCAAATTATGTGTCATTATTACGTTACGCTTTCGTTACAGTTATGGCTTATATGATTTGAATGAGCCCTGTCTTGAGTGGAAAATTTGTTGTTTGACTTGACTTGACATATCTGTATAAATTAAGTGGTTAGAATACTTTGAGCATAAATAAAACGCTGAAAATTCTTTGAACGTAACCTTAAGTTTCAGTCTTGTGAGTCGAATGAACTTAAATGTCTGCTAATGTGAGCCACAAGGCAAGGATTAAGACACAATTACTCTTTTGTTATAGGTATGATGTCTTCTTTAATTGTAAATCCTAAAATACCAAGATAACTAACATTCTATAATTGTTTTTTCTCCATTTGTAATATTCCAAATGATGCTCTCTCCCAGAGTATTTAGTTCAGAGCGAACAAACTGAAAAGGATATAGAGAGGAATTAGTGGGACTTGATAAGGATAGTCAAGTCAAGAAATTTTCCGGCCTGGGAGTTAGAGAGAAGTTTTATGACTTATTGTCACTAGCATTCATACAAAGTACTAGATAGGTAGTATGATAAGGAAGACAAAGTCTTTTTATGTTCCAGCCGACTCGAACAGATTCTAACGTGAGCAAAGCAAGAATAGAGTGAGAACTAAAGACTTGAACCGCATCGCGAGGAACACCATGGGAATTTCTACATGGAACTGAATTGCTCTATTTTGCACAAAATAAGTCGAAAGGTACAATTCCATATACTCCTTAGTCCTTACCACTTACTATTGCTAGTGTTTCAACTTGAACTGTATCTCAAATTCGATACTCGTGTAACATTGCTGGGCTGCGACTTTTATTATGAGACATAATAATATAATTTATTACCAAATATTTTGTCGTTTTACGAAGGATGCAAACGAAACAATTTTTCTTAGTTCATTCTGAGTGATATGTTCCGAAATATCAACCAAATATTTATATACTGCATCTAAAGAAGTTTAGAATAATTTTAATCGAACCTAAATATTTAAAGATGTTGGTATTCAAAGAAATCAATTTGGTTTTCTATTGTCAAACACTAATTTTCTGTGATCTGAAGTGAGTTGAGGATCCTACCTCATTGTCGTTAACTTTACATTCGTTTTTTCAGTCTCGTACTCTACTAATATCAAATAAATTCATAAAAGACAAAGACGTGCAGAATTATTGCGATAAAATACAATAGCTTGCAAAAAATTTATGAAAATTGCCTTCGTACAATGTACAGTTACAGGTAGTAATGCAAATTGTAAATGTACCATTAGAGATCTCTATGTTCAAAGAGATTGAGAACGAACGGAGGAATATTGGTATTGGTAAAGTGAGAGGAAGAATAAAGGAAAACGTATTTCCTAAATGCAATTATTTGCTTACTTTGTTGCAGAAAATTGTTCAGAGGGTTATAGGTATGAAAAAGAAAAAGCATATTCGTCGATGTTTAGTATTATTATTGTTTATGATATGCATTTAGGGCACCTTTGGCTTTGGACTACTGGAGTCGAGTAGTGTTAGAATAAAGAGTTACTCTTTTTGTCGGTATACATTTACCTTGGCATGTAATAAAATCGTATGTCCGGTACGGTGATTTCTATAAAAGCAATACAATAATAGAGACGTTATTCCTATTTTGAAATACATTGGAAAAAAATTATTATAACACAAAGAATAGAATAGAAAAGGGTAGGTACTATTATTCTTTATTGTGCTAAGTCAGCAGCAAGTCAAGTGAGGGAGGGATGTGATGTCCACTTCCAGCCAAATTCCGACACATTGTAGAAAAGCATTCTTTTCCTTGTGCATAGAGAAAATAGGAAAGATAGTAAAATGTGGAAAGAGATAGCTAGAGTTCTTGAGAATTGGTTCTGAAAGGTATGTACATACTTTTGTGTAGTAAGAACATATCCAAAAAGGGAGAGAAACAGATTCAGTCTCTAGTCAGATGAGGACTTTTACCTACACGACTACTAGGTACTCAAACTGCTCCCGTAGCAATCTCGTACAAGTCGTACAAGCTCCATTTAGGACTGTATAGAAAAACGAATGGAGCATTATGTATTTCGTGTAGTTTACGTATACACGCGATCGATTCTATTCCGCAATTCTCAAGGATATTTTCTATTTTGTTAAGTGAGATTCGTTTCTGTGCACAATTCACTGGATTTATGACTGCCATTTTTCCAAGGTGTCTCTACACTTTAGGAAGTGTAGTGACGTTTGTTAAGCAATCTAAAAATAGGCGGGTCTTTTTAGCAACGGAATGCATAAAAGTTCTACTTAACCTCATTTATTTGAATTATTAGTTGTGTGCATGCGTGTGTATTATATGAATATAGTATGTAGTTCGACTCACGTAAGTTGACTTTGTTTTTATGGCTCGTATCTGTCTTGAGTAGACTAGAGAGCTCCTTTTATAAGATTGCTTCCATTCCTCTCTGAGTTGGGCAAAGTAAAGTAATTTATGTTGCTGTGTGTATTGATTGAAACCCATCTACTAAGTAGATGTACTTACATTAGATATATGCACTATATATCTATAATATGTGCATTTAGAATAGCATTCCAGTCGTTCCGAACATAGATACACATACTCTAAAGTCTCTCAAGACTTGTTTAGTAAATATTTATGGTGTTATTTAGAGATGAGGTAGAGTAGAAATGAAATTGAGACTGAAGATGAGTAGTACGTGCATAGGTCTCCGACTACTTAAAAAAGCTAGGTAAAACGTAAAAACGCCATAGAACTTACTATGTACTATATTAAATTCATGAGAGCTTGAATTGAGTCTGTAGTAGAAAACAAAAGCAGAGACTCAGCAATTCTTACAATGCAAGTCAAGGCATCTTTTGCGGTTTGATTCTGTAGGCATTTCGTAAGAGTAACTTTGTTGTTATGTTATTAAATCTCCTGAGAAGATAAAATATAGATAAAGGAGAATGACATTGACTTGTCCGGGAAAGAGTGATACATTACGTTCAATATTTTCTCTTAAGTTTACCTTATCTAGAAATGGTTAAAGAGATAATATTACTACTACATGCATACTAGTAGTAGCAAGATAGCTCATGTCAGCCAATCTATGCAAATGTATGTGCCTGACAATAGAGAAGAGACTTTTAAAGGCAAGTGATCTGTTTATGCATGCATGAGTCTGGGTTGGCAGGCTCTGAGATGGATATGGACATCATATACAGAGACATCTAAATATCCATTCATACTCTTACAGTTATTCTTTAGTGTAGAGAAATTGTTATTTTCCACTAAACGGCACTTCCTTTACTCTGGACTATGTTCTCAGTGTCTTCTTTCCATATACATAGAACACTTTGAAGAGGACATTAGTGTATTAGTATTCTTGCAAAATATTTTATAGAGCCATATGCGAGTTTAATGGGGGACTATATATCCTCCTTTGTATTTCTATATGCTGGTTGAGTCGAAACGAGTTAACTCGGCCCGTTTCATTCTATGATGGTGATTGAGCTGGATGGATAAGGATCCTTCGCTAGCATTTGTCAACTTCGATTTTCCACTCTGTGACCAAAAGGCTTGGTTAGGACGCCTTAAGCAAAGTGAGCAATCAAGCCAAGCCATGCAAAATCAATAGGCCATAGAGCAAGTAGTTAGAACCTTTCTTTTATGTCTACTCATTCAAATCCCTCCTTCTTACACCTTAAATCTTCCAATTCTCAATCCCTAATAAATATAATCGTCTGCTTTACGACATAATCCACCTCTCTCCTAATGCACATGTGTATCAGTCCTCAGCACAAGTGCTACATTTCTCTATGCATGTTGTATAGCTCTAGTACAAATAAAGTCAGACTCTTGCAACGAAGCAGCTAGAGGAAGGGAAATTATATGCAAATATTATTTGCTCCCTTGTTAGCATGTAACATCGGGTGGTGTGATTTCGTGTCTTTAGCGAATTTAATCTGGGCACCGAACAATGAGCTACTAATAAATAAGCTAGATACATTTCTTGGTGCATAGTTAATTGCTAAATATCATACTGGCTAAGCATAACCACGGCCTTACTAAAATTAAACTGCCAACTAGCCATGAAAGTTAAATAAATAGATGCACAAATTCATGTAATGATTCTATTGTTTCCTTTTAAAACATGACGCTCTATTTACTATTAGCTTTCAAGCTTTAATATTTACATGCTATTATTATATTATTGTTTTAGATCTAGGTAATCAGGTTTAATATGTGTAATTTACTTGCGGATTTTTAATTACCTATACATACTATACAATGTTACAACCACAGAACATGGTAGCTTCCATTTTAATAACTTAAATTGCTTAGTACAGACATTTCAATGCAGAAACTCATATCCTATGTGCTACATATCCGTCTTCAGAACACTATTTAGTTAGTTACTCATGTTAGCAGTTTTGTGATTTGGCTAGAATTAATTACTTCCCTCACACTAAGTATTAAGTTTCTGACATGAATGACAAAAGCAATAATAGTTTCTCTCCTCTTTGGTTTTCCTACCAGCAACACTAAATATGTTCTATAAATTATATGTAACACGTACATTTAAATACGTAAGCGTGCAATAAACACCTACACGTACACGTTTCTGGTTTAATATACAAGTACAGGGTTGACACAATTTAATGACAACACTTTACGACAAAATATTTTTGCACTTGATTTCATTATATCAGGTACAATGTACGTATAGATTTTATATTAACAAAATGTTGTATCTAAAGGTATTTAATTTTCAGTGTTTGCAACTCGCTTCAATAAGGAATATCTTATACATGTCTGAAATTACGAACCCTGTATGAGTAAGTAGGTGGCTTAGGTGGCATAATAATTTTAACACCTATTTAATTGCATTGAAAGTTTCGTGGTTTGGGATTCGGAGTAGTATTGAAATTGAGTTGGATAGGACTGACTCGTATAGAAGATAAAGCATGATGAAGTATTTTACTGGCTTTGCCATTGAGTTACGTAAGGAGACAATGTAAATAGAAGTTATTCTAGTGGCCTACAGAAAAATTACATTTGTAAACACTGGAAAATTTCCGACTTGCTTATTCTGCAGTGGAGACAGTAGAGAATATGTATATCTGCTCCTCATTTACGTGCGTTGTTTAATGCATAGAGTAGGTGGTTATTTTTACTTGAATTGGTTATTCCTTTACGCTGGAATTATGTGCAGTCGCAATTCAAAGTCCTGTGCTGAATATCTATCATGTTTAAAGTATACATGATTGAGAATGAGGAGACAGTAGGTATGTGTAGTCTCAAGTACTACAAAGTGGAGGGTATTAAGAATCAAAATGCCAACTTATTAACTTCATTATCAGACGAGGCTATTATACAGCAGACATACATAGTTATAACTCAACATTGCAAATACTTTAAATACTCAGGTACATTTTGCTTTATGTACTTACATGCACAAAGGCAAACATACATACACGGCCGTTTGTACGTCAGAAGTAGCACACATTATTATTCTACTGTCTGCCTAATAAATTCAGTATTTAATTTAACGTGCATGTTCAGGTAAGTCTGAGTGTCTGAGTAAACACTTTTATCAGTATGGCGTACAAAGATTTGTCTACTGAAAAATCTGAAATCTCATCAGCAGCATGGCAATGGATGAATTTTTTTTTCTAGTCGAGTACCTTATCATCATTTGCATGGCTTTTACCGACCGGCATAGTGTTGAAAGTTTTTAATGTACAAACGATTGGGTTATTATGCAATAGGATCTGCCTTCCACTTTAAACTTTATTCACAACAATAAAATTAAATGTTCCTAGTATTTTATTTATGCATGCATTGCACTGTTATTTTTAGAATGCCAATTATAGTAGTATAAGGTATATTATTTCCCTGAATTGAACTAATTAATTACTACAATAGAATGCTATACTTTTAATTATTGAATTAAATACGAATCCCAAGTCACAATCGCAGTAAATAATTTTTTACTGAAACTGAAATGCAGGGTCACATTGATAATGCGGGACTTGCAGTTGACGTTTACATGGAGTTGCTTTTATTATATGTATTTGTATGTAGAATTAAATATATGTAGAAGTGAAGGTACTTACTTTATTAAAGCTTCACCTAAGTACGAACATTAATTAAAGGGCAATTTTTATGAAACGTTTAAAAGCGTTGGCGTAGTGTTTTAGTCGTAACACTTATAACGGCGGTAAAGACCTTAGACCTTCACAAAATGTGTACAATTGAATTATGATAATAATTTTATTGATCTTGCATTTGCACTTTGTACATCTGTAACAACTAAGCAGACAGTGTATGCATGACGGCTATTACAAATTACATTTAGCCTGCCTTTTGCATTATTTAAAGGTGTAATGGAATAATTTGTATCATAAATCAGATATATTTTGTCATTTAAGTGTTTGAGTATCTGTTGGATGGATTTCGACTTTCAACTGCGTGCTCTTTGTCCTCGTTAAATTGGGAAAATTTATATTCATTACTACTTAGCATAAAACTACCTACATGAGCGTCTGCAATCTTTAGTTAGTCCGGCTTGTATGTATAATGGATGGTTATGACGAGAAATAATTTGTCCGTTTTAAATCAGTACACACAATTAACGTGTTTAAAAGGTGTAAGTTAATTGCAAAAGATAATGTATTAAAGCGTCTGTAACAAGTGAAGCATTAGAGAATCTTTGCTAGAGTGTCTATTATATTTATTGTAGGAAAATACGTACATATTTAGTAAATAATATAGACAGAGATTATAATAATATTATATTGAGTAGAGGATGGAGTGTATCTGCATTGCATATATTTTTGTGTGGCAATAAGTCGGCAATTTAGTGCGAACTTATATTGTGAATGTAGTAAGTGGAAGAAATTAAATAGATATAAGTAGTAATAAAGTAAGAGTAAGCTAAACATTGAGTGCATAAGTAGTAGTATACATAGTAATATTATAATATTTACTGGCATAAGTATGAAGTGAAGTCAAGTTATGAGATAGGAATGGAAATGATAATTAATGCAAAAGCACGTCTATTACGTAGATACAATATTTGGTGCATGTAATAATGTAGTCACCTAATCAAAACTGAAGAGACCCAGTTAAAACCGGTGCGGTTGGTGAGCTAAGCTGAGCAACTAAGCTTTAGCCACATAAACTCCAGATAGTTCGTTGTGTTATATTATAAGAGATTCTCTCTATCTATGGCCGAGAGATAATATATAATAGCTACGAAGAGAGTTCGTTAGTAAGTGTTGCTAGTTGCTAGAGAATAGAGTGAGATGGGATATTATGTATGTCTGACAACGAAGGATATGTAAAGTAATGCATAAAAGCGTAACGTACGTACTATATATTTACATATATATGCATACAATGTATATAGAGCCTATTTACTTTAACTTGCATGTGTACTTTTATGTAATAGAGAAAATACAAAGTGACGCTGATGTTTTCTGGAGCGTCTTGTCCCTACTACTACTAGCTACTCCCAACTAAACTAAACTTACTGAACGTGAGTATATTATAATAGCATGATGGCACACTACTCACTACTCACTACTACTAGTTCAGAATTATACAGTACAAGTACATAGAGCATTGGAGGTAGTGCTTATGTAGGTACAAGCACTAAATGTGAACTAACTCTAATGAAATGCAATGCTAAGCAAAGTAAGTAAGTAAGTAACTCTCTGATGCGGTTAGCAAAGCAAGGCAGTTGAGTTGAACTCCTGTTTAGAATGATCTCATGCAAAATTTTTAGTAGATGGGTGCTGGAGTTTGAGCTGGAAGGAGCTACAGCCAAGCCATCGTTCGACAAGCCTTTCCTTAAGTTTCTTTGCAAAAAAAAAGTTGAAACTGGTTAGGTTACGAGGGGAGATTTAGCTTTATATTCTTACCGACTTAGACGCGTTTCGTTGAAGCAGCCAACTTCTTTTTGCTCTCTCTCTCTCTCCTTCAGTTTACTGCATGCCCTGGCCTGGCGTGTTTTCTTTCTTCTCTTCTCGTCCTCTTGTTGGCCTACCATCAGTTTCAGTTCAGTCTCCTTACTTTTAGCTTTCGTGTCATTTCGTACATCTACGATACGTGTCTGTGTATCTCCCTACTGAATAACTAAACTGACTGCATCGCAAGAGACGCTTCTTGTATATACATTCCTTATTTCTTTGATTCTATCGTGCAAATACATTCAGTGAGTACGTGTGCACATTTTTAATTTTATTTTCATGTGCTACATAAGTGTTGATTTTTCAATTTCTATTATATATTATTCTTCTGTATCAGTTCAAATTATATATTAGCCACTTTGTGTTTTAAAGAAAACCCATTAAAATTTCAAGGTAAGCTTCAACGCTCTCACCAACCACTTTAATAAATTGCTATGCAAATCATTGTGTTTTGCTAAATAAATGTGCAAAGCATTATTTGATATTCTATCCTCATAAATCAGCATATTGTTTTGGATTACTGTGTCACAGATTTCATCGTATTATTTACATGTCCAACATTGTACCAGTATTATTTATCAAAGACTCATTTTTCTTTCAATCCTTATCCTCGGATTTTTTTCAAAAGATTATTTCATTGCAAGCCTACTATGTATTTGCCGGCTTATGTTGAATGACAACATGAGGATATAAGTATCATCATCACTTTCATCACTCATTTCACTAGGTCGCTTGATGGATTTCATATCAAAGTACAGACTCACTCTACGCAATTGAATTCATAACAATATTATATATTTAATATCTATTGATTTATTTTATATATATACGTAGCCTATATTTTTCCATGTTATGAATGAGTGCTACTTACAGACGCAATTCTGTAGTTAGTAGTATCTACTGATAAGAAAAAGGCATTTCAGTTTGCGGTATACTCATTAGTATATCTAGTATTTCATTTTCAACTTGTGTAACTTATCAAATCCTTTCTGTGTATTACAGACATACACTTTCCATTCCTTATGCGTTGCGTTCAATTTGCCTGACGAGTCGACTTTTGCAAATGTTTGTCATTCAGTTGACCTAACCTTTGAGTTTTAGTTTCTTTTAGTGTACATAACTAACGACTGCTTGTTTACATTACTCATCCTTATATTAAATACAGACGCTGCTGTAGATACTTTATTTCTAATGAACGACTTTCCTTTTCTCCTCATTCTTTAATGCTCCAAAACATTATTAATTGCTGTGTTAAGGGAAATTCAATCTTGTCTACTCCCTCAGTCTACTAGATACTATGTACCTAATAGAAATAATATTTGTTTTTAAAAGCATCAAAACCTTTTTCATATCTTCGCCAACACTGCAAAATGCAACTCTTCATATTAAATATACATTTTTATACGAACATGAGAAGGGATAAACTGGTTGCAACCAGAACGCATTTGCTTGGCAGTTGAAGTTTACTGTGTTAATAAATACTTGCCATAAGTACATATTAAATGTGCATGGTTATACACGTACATCTTAATGATCAGATGATTTAAGACAATTTTAAGAGACTTAAAAATTCCCTACCTCCCATTTCACGTTTTTACTTGCACGGGTGATTTGCAATTGTTACATGTACTTAAGTGAGTAGCTTCTACATGTATGGAAAACAATATTCATCCATGGAATATAGTTGTGTAGACTCAGTCAAATTTTTTATTGACGTATTACACACATACATACATCTGCAACGTATGAATTTAAAAGTTCCAGGCAGGCACGACCAGATAAGGGAATCATTTGCAAAGTCGATTCTGCTGATAATTACACTTCATTTTCCACCGGCAAAGATATCTAAGGATTTGCATTGCTTACAGGATTATATTATCTCTGCTTCATTGCTTTGTACGCATTTGTCATTCTTTACAACGGAAATATTTTATTGCAATGCAAAACGTGTTTAAAAGAATTCAAACACACACTAAATGTACATTAAATTAACATGTTTGTTTGAAGTGTTGGTTCTGTTTGACTATGCTACAGAAGCAGGAGGCATTTTGTTCACATTGCCACGTTACATTTAGCACAGTGTAAATGTAATACTACACTTACTTTTCTGTTGAAAATAAATCGTGTTAAGTAGGCTGACTGTACACGGGTCGTGTTGTCGTGTACAATATAAAATTCTAAAGCAAGGCAAATAAACTCATTCATGTATGGTGGTTTAGGTAATTGTAGGAACTAAATAAACGCTCTATTGCTGGCTGTTAGGCAATCGGTTTAGTTTAGTAAGCAAAAAAAGAAATTACAATGAAGCTGAGCTGAGGTTTTTATCCCTGTGAGTGCATTTCCCGTTTTTTGTGATACTGTAATTTAGACAAGCAAATCCCAATCAAGTTGAAACCAGTTTTATTTGGTTACTTCCAGATTTTCCACTTTCATCAAAGCCAGTTAGCTAAAGTTTGTTATTTAGTCGGGGTCAATAGTTAACCACTGATACTACTATAAAGGCAGTAATGTAATAAAAAGTATTAGCACACAGATAATTCCAATGTGGTTAGCCAAAGAATTGAGTTAAATGGAATAAGGATTGATATATGACGCTTAGGACGACTAGTTTTTAATCATTGTGATGTTGGGGCGGTGGCTTGGCCATTTCTATGTATCTAACTGTAAATCAAACAATAGAAAACGAGAGATGAGATGGTGCATAATAATTTTATTAGATAATAGCGGGTGGCTTAACTTATTTCTTCGTCTGTGACAATAATGTCAGGATCTAAAATGGAAGGCATAGAATAAAAAAGAGGGCAATGATGATAGCTCTTGTTAAATAATATCATTGTGCTCCTAGCTTCCCTCCTACATTCGATTCCTCTCAGTGGCATGCATGTCAGAAGAATGGCTTAAGTAATACCCTCATTATACAGCCTACATTGTTAGAGGCATACAAATTAAAGGTGATCATCATCTGGCTACTGATGCATTTACTAAGCTCCTCATTCTTTCTTTTCACTCAAGTCTACACTAATTAAATATTCATAATCGTTAGTTTTCCCTACACGTGCGAGTTTTCCTCTGTTTAAGATTCTAGTTGTGGCGTAAGTAAACCTCGAAGTTTTACAGCATATGCTCGGGGCTAATTGTTCTGGGGATTTTTAATGAAGTTTAAGAAATATACAATAGGATTAAGTATTAAAAAATACATAAGCATGGACTTGGTATATGCAGGTTTTCTTGGGAAAAGTACAGAATTTGCATCGTAAAACTAAAGGAAAATGGGGATGACCCGGATATATATAGTTAGGTACCTAACTATGGACTTACTAATCAATAAAAGGATTCTTCCATGGAAAAATAGGAACATTTCAGTTGATGCTATGATAAAGTCCTATAGCCAGGACAGTGGTAGTGAAATTAAATGTGAAAAGGGGGAAAATCCATAAGTAAGAAAATCTCTAGTCATCAAAATGACATTACCCAACTTTTCTCCGCGTTGTAAATATGTGAGGAGATGACGGGGAATTATTATAGGGGATGATAGTCATAGTTTTAGAAAAACATTTTCGATAAAGTGAGATCCCTTCTCTAGTAATCGAATTAGCAATTATGTTGACTTGGTTGGCTGACGATCAAAAATGAACTTTGATCGATAATGTCAATGATGTGTTGATCAAGAAATTTCTCTTAACCTATTTTCATGTTCATTTCATCAACTCACTGGGTTTTTACAATTTTTTTTCCTTTTGCTTCTCCTCTAATTCTATTACTCAGAACACAAGTTACTTTTTCCTTACTTTTTCCTCGCAGATACCTAAATCCTTTACGTCTCGCGCACAACCTTTTATCTATTTAAGCTATGTCTATACCTGTTTGTTTTGTACTTAAGTTCAAACGAAAAGTAGAAAAGAAACTGAATGTTGCTTTATTTCTGTCTGCAGTAAAATCCGGCAAAGGGCTTGATTTGGTGATCTTTGAGGGAATCTGTCGTTGTCGTTGGTCTATCTCTTCTGTTGCTGTTGCAAGACATCCGCTACTGCTACTCTTGTGATTTGATTGATACCGCAATGAAGTTTACCTAATTCTAGTCATAATTTTCATTGTGGAATTTCATAGTGTTCAATGATCGGAAGATATTGAAGAAGTGAGTGCCTGACCTGTCAGCTGGACTGTCGACCACACCGACAAAATTAACTGGTGCACAGTCATCAACAAATACTGCCAACAGTACATCATTTGTCTTTAACAAAAGAGAATCCTATTCAGAGGACAATTCAATAAATTCGCAGCACATACATCTCAATACTTCAAGATTGCTCTAATAACTCAACTGCCATTTCCATAATACAGATGTTTATCGACCTATTAAGTACAGTATAATTATTACATTTAGTTGTGAACAATCATCATCCAACTGTGTTTCAGTATTAATTTAAAGAGTTTAACTAAACCCGGTGAATGTGGTGAAAAACTTCTTCCAATATTTGTGAGTGGACGAGTGGAGTGACTGTGGTAGTCCCTTTACCTCACCTTTAACATTTGCACAATATACCTGTACTCTTGAGTGACGTGACAGACTTCTTGAAAAAGACCATTTTCTTGTGCCACATTCAAAACTCTCAGGGATAGCAATATGACGTCTCATCAGTCGACTGCGGTAAGAAAACTTATCCTTTTACTATAATTATTATTATCATCGATTTTTCTAGGTAAACTTATAACTTCATATATCTACATGGAATCCTTATGGTTCCTAATTTTCCAAAGTTCAATTCAGTCGTGTCAGTAATTTGTACAACGATGTATTCATTATCCTTACACTTATACTCGCATTTTCTGCATTCGTTTTCTACAAAAACAGTCAATATTAAATTCATCCATATACATTTTCCTATTTTATTCCATGGTTCCTCAATTGACTTTTTCTCATCCTCCATAATACATTCTGAACAGAAAACTATAATATTATGATTACTAATTGTAAGTAGAACATTGTACTATTCTATTCACTCCATAATCATAAGAATCGTGATTCATAATCTTCATTCTCGTCCTATTCAGTTAACTCAGCAGCTACTTGAAACATGAAACCTGACTCCATCTCGTCGCATACAATTAGTTTATCTATTTTCCAGTTACCCTTTCAGACCTTTGCATTTACATTCATCCGATATATACATCTATTACATAGTCATATACATATAAACATGTCTATCTGCATAAAAGCGGTTTGTATTTATATGTAAGATGCATACATGTTTTTTTGGCTGCATCATAAAAGTTCATGCGTGATGACACGGTTGTTATTCCCCAGAATGATATCACAATTTATTGACTCTATTTGTCAGTTACTCAGTAAAAATCTTGGTGTGGTCTTAACCGTAGATTGTGGACTTACAAAATACATACCTAATAATATTATATCATATGAGTTCTTCATTCTTACGCAGCCAATATTAAAGGTCTACTGCATAAAATTTCAGCTTACATAAAGATGGAAATTTTCCTTTTCGTTTCGCAAGGCAAACTTGTCCTTCCTATTGCAATTAATATTATTACATAAACATTGGCAGTTAATTAAATTATCATTAGGTGACTAAAATTATTGGTATCATTGACTTCTATAGTGAGTCACTTGAATTGCTTATCCTAAACACGTCATTATGATTTTACATGTAAGTAGTTGGTCAATATCGGAAAAATTTCCTATAAAAAATTTAGTGTGCAATGGAAAACATTCATTTTCATTTCCTTATTTATCTCTCAGAGTTATTGCGGTTAAAAGTGGATGGAAATGCATTCAGAGTAAGGAACCTTTGTCTTGCTATATTTTATTTCGTGTCCCGTTCAGGAAGTATAAATAGGTAATTAATATTAAGTATTACATGCGGACCTGCACAATTTATTGTATCCGTAATGAAGAGGTCACAAACTGTCATACAGATGTCGGAATGTCATTCTATAAGGGCGACATTTATACTGGTACTTGATCATAGCTAACATAAAATAATATGGAATCAAATATTCGTTGGTAAGTGTAGCGTCTGTTTTGCAGTCTCTGCTACTTAGAACACGTATAATCATAGCAAACAAAGAAATTGTGAGATAAGACAGTGGAAAAGAGCTGGATTTGTACGTAACGACCTATAAACTTTTATATGTGGATATAATGGAGCATTTGTCTTTTGAACATATCAGGATGATATCTAGAGTAGTTTCAGCTTTATAATCTTCATTAAATATACACTTACATTCATCCGTGAAGATATATCAATTATACCTCTATGATGACTGTAGTGTAGTCTCATGTATCTAGGCTATCTACTGGTGGATGTAATTTATTTAAGCCAAACCACATAGAGATTCACTGACACATGGCAGCAACCTTATGTCTGTTGCAAATAAATATTAACGTGATGGATAATATTTAGCCAGCTATTTCATTCCACTTCACGTAGACCAAACGCACACTGCTACTAAAACTACTCACATGATAATGACGATAATAATATAATCATCATGCTACTTCTTAAACCAAGTTGCGTAATATTAGGTCATCGGTTTAATTTATCTGTCTAGATATTATAAGTTCAAGAACTGAACATAAGTATACATATTATTATATGGTATAAGAGAATGCCTGACAACAAGTTATAGTACAAGTACTACCTTAATACAATGTTTATAAGAAATGGAGACCCCATGATACTTCTGCGTTCAATCTGATTTTTCTGATAGGAATAAATACACGCACGTGCTCTCTTTTTTCTCATCGTCATCACACATTTCTTAAGTAATAATGGATAACATAAATAAACTATCTTGGAAAGATAAAAATATTATATGAGATACAAAAATGGTAAGGATAAGCACAGGGGGCTTTGTTAGTTGCACCACAATGGAGATAGCATAATTAAGCGTGCTATTTATTTCAGTTTTACCACTCATTTACACTTAAGAGCATCTGCAATTTTTCTATATATAGCTGTTAGCATAATTATAGTGATAAAATATGTTTAACCTTGCATATGAAAAGGCTACTGGTCAGAAAAAGCAATAAGAGCTATACTTACTATGAATACAATTGCACAATTTACAGATTGGAAGGAGGGGCTGTCTCGACTGACTTATTAAATCAATTGTAGATTTATGACGAGACATGTTAACGTTTGGCTTAGGAAAACATACAAAGATGTAGTTTACACAAGTAGTGATAATGACCAAAGTCGTAATATATTATTCGGAAGCGCTAACGAACTACATATTAAATCTTGCCTTGAGACTGTTTCAATAACTTGAGTTTGTTTTCCATGATGTCATATACTTTTAATTGGCCCACTTTTATCAAACTAATATCAATAATACATGTAGATCAGTTATTGTCAATGTTTTAAAGAAGAAGTTTCAATTTATCAGTTTTTTATAATCATAATATAAATACACCTATGTATACTTGAGTCATCGTTTATTGATATTCTAATACCGGTGTTATCTGTTTGTATAAAAGCAGAGTTACCTTCTTCAAGGATGATCTTTATGATATAAGAAAGAATTATTCATATATGTAGATGTAGTAGGCCTTTTTGACTTGTGCTGTACTTGTGACTGTGCATTAATAGCTTGATGTACTTCACTATACTATACTAATTCGTTCAGAGTTCTAAGTTCTAAATTAAATAAGCTTAGGATCATACTGCCGTGAATGGAATGATTTGTGTGTTGAGATGTTCTATTTCTTTTGGGTTAGCATCTTGCCTTATTTGTCTGCAACTATAATATATTCTGTTTATTAATCATACGTATATGCTAAATGGCCATGGATGGTAATATGATAGTCTGATGATATGAATTCCTCTTCATTGTTGATCTAGAAATCTCTATTCATATATTAAGACGTTGTGAATTTTTGTCCTTGTGTCTATGTGCAATATGTTTTTCACACAGATACATGTTCAGATATATTCTAAGCTATAATATAAGAAACATTACGTAGAGTATTAAATAGTTCATTTAGCATCTATCCAACGGGAGGTGGTGCAATCTAATCCTGTAATGTAAGTTTAGTGAGCAGGAGCGACAATAAATGTATATATATATTCTAGCATGGGGTTTCGCAAATGAAAACAAGATATTAGAGTATAAAAAGAAATGTTTTGTATACACTTAAGTATATATAGGAGAGAGATAAATGAATGCGTCGAGGGAGCGAGTTAAAAAGTACAATTTGAATGAAGGTTTTATTAGTTCGGGACAATGCACTAAGGCATATGAAAAGAAAGGGCCAATTTTAGCACCACCATCACCAGATTTTCAGTAATTAAGATTTATTGGCACAGCGATTCTTTGCATATGGATGTCATGTGCTCTGTTCATGACTCCTCCAGTACGAAAAGCAAATGTACTTCTCTTGTCTTGTCTTTAGGATGCTGTTCCTTAGCTTTTGGCTTCAATGTTATTATATTAGCTTTGCAAAAACCTTGACTAGAATTTATATCACTAGTCCTCTACAAAATACATAATATATGTGATTCTCTATACTATATATGTATCAGAAGATGTTTAGACAGATATGTCTTTTACTTTACATTATAGTAGATGAATATTCGGGTATAAAAGGATTGCGCTGCTGAGCGATTAAATGAAGATGATACAATACAAAAAGTCGAGTACATACTATTAGACGCAGACAGCGCACTTATTTTACATTTCAGTGCATAGAACTAGCTCGGAATAAGTAAGAGTAAAGAGGGGAAAGGAAAATGTACTCAAGAGGCACACTCTCTGGCTCTGTAGCCAAGGAAGACAGACTTTGCAGATATTACGACGTGTTCTAAAATGAATAGACGTACTGACTCGGGTTAAAGTCTTTAGCCTATAACTTTTATTCCTTCAAAACTGCGTATAGTATTTAACTGCAGATATATGCACTCTCTTTTTCTAGAGCATAATACACGAAGATAAACATTTTTTCCCTTTCATTCCAATCTTACGTATTAAATAAATAGTAAAAGCGAATTTTAGAATGTGTCTAACTCATGAACAAATCAATTTTTTTCCCTCTTCGCATCAAGTCCTCTTTACAACTTGCAATTGTAAGAGAGGTTAAACGAGGCTGCTAAAAATAAAACTGCCGAATTCAAAGAAAAACCAATGCGAAAAGAATCTATAGAATCTATTAAGCAATTGCCTACGAAAGACAGTTTGACAGATTCTTTACTCTATTTCATGCATGCATACGTTAGTAACTTGCTTTCTATAGTTGCTCCGTTTATGTTCGGTATGTTGTACAAACTCAAGGATATTTATTTCATCAAGATACATCAAGACTACTGAACTATTTCATTTGTGTACTAAATAGCGTCTCTGGACTATTTGTCAATAAAGATGGCAGGGACACAAAGACGGAGATTTTATCATGCACTCGTCTCACGATCCTTTAATTGATCGTTTAAAAAGCATAAACACCTTATAGTACCTTTCATTCAAATCACAAGTAATTATCACTGTAAACTGCTCTATAAAGATAACACAAACAACTCGTAAAAGGAAAGGTTTAATTACCATTATCAGGAACATTAAGATAAACAAAGGTTAATTTCTTCGTGGAATTCTAAAAATGAAAATACATTACAACAATTTTAGTCTTTTTGATTTTAGTCATGAGATATCTATCGCGTTATGACTGTCAACAGCATTTTCATTAAAAATACTTAAAAAAAATACCATGTTATGTATTAACTAACGTTACTTGTTTAGCATTACTAATATCAGTCAGTCTCAGTACCTATAGATCCCAAGGATAGTAGATACTCCCCCCCCCCTCTGTTATATTATGCTATGCTTTGGTTGTAAATATATCGATTGCTGTTATTTGATTTTTTATAATTTTTTAGCATTTTAATAGTTTTAATCATTTTATCTATCTGCACAAATCATCATTCAACATTTTAAATTTCAATCATATTTTTAAAATTTCGGCATGTAAAACCTTTTTAATTTAGGAGGATAATTATTACTGAAAATAAAATAGGAACAATTGTATAAACAAAAGTAGTGAGGCATACTATTTAATGAGTTTCTTGCGTACATAAACAAGGAAATGTAAAGATTAGAAAAACAAAAGTACAATGTCTGATATATTTGCAAAGAGTTTGTTCGTTTTCTTTCGTTGTGTGTAGAAAAGAGTGTAAGAAGAGTAGGAGAGTGAAGAGTAGGGAATTGTAGTGGTAGTTGCTTGCATTAGAGAAGGAGTTGGTGAAGAAGCACAAGAATAGAAAATGGATGTAATGTGTCTGGGATATATTACGGAAGGAGAACTATGACGTCAAACAAAGAAGAAGGGTAGTCAATTCCTTGAGTTACTCTCGTATTGTATAAATACAATTTGTAAAGTATAGTCTGAAAAAGTCGACTGCAATGCAACATATAGTAAACTGAAGCAAAGTACTAGATAGCATTCTTGGAATGGAACGTAACTTTTGTTTGTGTATGGAAGGGAATAATATGCGATTTGACTACCTTTCCTTCAGTTACGTTATCTTCTTCTTACCACATATTATAAGAACACACATGAGTTTCAAATTATCTTTAGAAATGGAGTCATTAATATAAATGACACTAGCCAATGCATAATTCAACTTGCGTCAAAGTTTCTATCGTCCATTTACTGCTAAAAACCCAGTTTATGACTAATGAATTATGAAACGATTTATATACTTGCTACATGGTTAGCTATATATTTTATCTTTTTAAATAAATACTTGAACTTTGCTTAGTCAGCTTAAGATTCAATGAATTACTTTTCCTTAGCAAAGGCAGTGAACTACAAGTAAACGCCAGAAATAATATCTTCTTCACTTCAATAGTAAATAAGAAAAGAAGGGAAGATACACACATTTTCCTCTAGACTTTTTTCTTCTGATTGTTACGTTAGTCGTTCATTCTAAGTAGTAATAAAACAGAATTCTTCTTTCAGCACGCTTCAGCATCAACACTACTATATAATTTTAAGGTAAAGTACAAAATGCGTACACATCAATGAAGATTCCGTGTGTTTTGTGAACTTTCCCTCTTTAATATTGCATTTCATTTGTTTTCCCTACTTTGAACAACCTTTTACTGTAGTTTTGTGAAAGTTGACGTAAGTGATTTACGTATCTAAGCGTATCCTATTACATTCACTGGCTCATTATTTTTCTACTAATAACAAAGATACTCCCTAAATTAGCTAGGCAGTGCCTATTATTTGACCTCTGAATGACTAAGGTCTTCTTTTGTCTGCACTCCAATCTTTTATAATAATGGTAGATTAGACTCTGCTTTAAATACGTAGGTAGCTAGCTAAAAGTTATATAAATGTAAACTGTTCAGACATACCTAGATACACAATAATTTACTTTGGTTAATTTGAGAACGTCTGCAGTTCAAAGTTCGTTCGTAGCACTCGCTCATTTTAAATGTAAAAGTGCAGATAAAAAATTGGACATTATTCATAGGCAATTGTAAATTAGAGGGAAACGAGAGCATTAGAAATTAAAGTATACGTATGTATGTACATACGTACATGTTAGTATTATATTACACCAGAGAAATAAATGAGATCTCCTTCGGCTATTTACTTTTCATAGTCTGTTCATCGAAGCTTCCTACTCCGCTCTGTCATAAATAGAAAATATGACGCGTATGAAGAGTGACGCGATAAAACAAGCAAGATTCGAAATCTCGTATAACCTGTCAGACTCTTGGACTGAAGTTTGTGTATACTTATTGTCAGTTTAGAGCGAAACTTCGTAGGGAAACATTACAAAAGTACTTATACTACTGCCTATATAATATGAAGTATTCATATAATTTACTAGCTCTATTCATCTTAAATTCTAAATCTCCACCCCTATAATTCTATAGGCATATATATCTTTTAGTGTGTATTTCGCTATTTAGCTGGTAGTTGAATTCGTGTGGTAGATAAAGCAGCAAGTCAGGTCAGACATTGACATAACACACTTACTGCTGTAGTCGGATGAATGACAGATGGGCATATGGGATTTATGATCCTCTGGTGTTTACTGTAGGTTTGCTAGGTGCTTATCATCGTACTTTGCTTTGGCTCTCTCTCACTCATATTATAAGGCTAGAACCCATGTAGTGATCCACTGCACATGACGCGGACATTATATAATGTGGTTTAGTTTCTTACATTATGTCTCAACGCGACTTAACTTGCGTGTTATTATTTACATTAGTCCATATACAGCACAGAACTAAATATACTTAGTGCATACAGTGCAGCTGTATCTACAAAACAAACATCATCGAAATTATAACAGACGCAGTTAGCTATTTAGGGTTTAGCAGCCAAGTTCTAATATTGTGTGCACTCATCTTGTGTGCAATTATTCCGTAATTATGCTACTTCCTTTACCCACACATTCAAAAGTGTGTAGGTGAAAACCATAAGGGAAATGAACTTAAATAATGTTTAAAAACGTTGTTTTCATTGTGTACACGCTAGGCTAAGACTGTATGCGTCATCCACGAATGTCATCCTTTACCGAACTACTTCAATCGAGAATACTTTACCTATCTATAATTTGTTTGTTAGTTCATTTTATATGATAATCTCATTGATTCTGTCGTCGAAACGAAAAAATCCATTAAAAATCCCTAGTTGTACTCGGAACAAAGTAACAATATTTCAATAAAACTGTTGTATTTCATTACTGCTGGATTGTATAAAATGATTGTAATAAGGAAAGTAAACAAGGTCTGAAAAAAATTAATGAAAACAAAACAGTCATTGTGTACAGAGTCTTGAAATTGAAATTGCGAATTGCAAGAGGTAATGTTATTGTTGAAGCCTTTGATAGTTTGCATAAAATACTAATAGTGCGGAAGGAAAGACAAATGACAATATTAAAGTAATCCTGTCGTATGAAACGGAATCTATATTAATACTTTTGTACGTCCAGTCTTGAGTCCTAATGATCACTAACAATAGTAAGGGGCTAAAGAAAGTCTTTACTTTGCTGCAGTGTATTTGTAGCTCTAGCCGTGCTACGTATATTATATGTAGAGTTGAAGTAGGATCAAGTAGGATGGCAACTGTATACCACAGATGAACCATTAGATATGTCCACACATTCATCTTATATAAAAATCGTAGAAAAGGAATTGCTATAGAACAAATACCGATACAGTCTTGCAATATAATAAAAAAGTAGCTAGATAGTGTATAGATCTATTATTACTTATATCCAGAGAGGTTATTTGCTAGTCACCAGTCGCTACCTACTCATAACATAAAGATTTGTACTTTAGTTGTAGTGAAGGGAAGTCAAGAGCAAGATGACTAGAATTTCGGATGAAAGAGAGAAAGAGAAAAGGAGGAGCAGGAATAGTACGGCAGAGATCCAGCCAGTGCAAGTCAATCCTTACATAAGTACTATACATGTGTATATCTAAAATTCTTGCTAAAGTACATACTCATCTCTCTCTCTGTATATATTATAGCTATACTATATAAAAGTTGATAAATATATAGCTAGATATATATGAACGGAGAGTATAGGCAGAAGAAGTAGAATGGTGGCAGCGGCAGGAGATAAGAATAACATATCTGAGTGTATAGGAGTGTGGATTTATAAGAGAGTTGTGTGTGTGTGGAGGAGAAAGAGGACTGTGAGGAAGGGAAGAAGGGAGAGAAGCCAAAGCAAAAGGAGCCAAGTTAGCCAATTCGAAGCGAAAGCCAGGAAAACGACTGGAAGTAGAAAGAGAAGAAGGCAGACTCGGAATCCGCCTCGGTTTCCTATGCGAACCTTCCTTCTCTCTCTCTCTCTCGGCTTATAAATGCATGGCTTGCTTCGCTCTAGTTTGTCTCTCTCTCTCTCTTCCCTTCCTCCAATCCACTACTCCTACGGAATCAAGCAAAATAGAGTTTCGGGATAGAAATAGCATGCTCGTCCCGTTCCCTTCCTCTGCCTTGATGAGAAGGTGAAAGGTGAAGAGTATTCTGGTCGGAGACGAGGTCGGCGACGACTTTCTTTAGCTCCTTCATATAATCCTACACTCTCTGTCGCTCTACACACAACTAGTATCATGTAACCAGTTCATTTCTGGCATTTCTATTTCTGCAGACACATGCATTGCATGCACTCCTAAATGTTATGTAAAAATAAAGCTCGGTGACGTCCTTTTCCTCTATACTATAGCCGCCGACATTCCGTGTCTCATATGACATGATACCACTTCACTACACGCTCTTCTTTGTTTTAACAACAAGTCCTTAATGCACTCTTTCTTTACTTTGTTTTCTTTACAAAAACATAAAAACTTCTTTTTCTTACTCAAAACATACATGCATACCTACACATTTTTTAATTTTAATATCAACTCTTCCATGATGTCAACTGGAGCTGAGTGAGAGACCAATTCTCCAGACACCTCCAAATGCTTTCTCTCCCCTATTCTTACTTTTACAGCGGAATTATGCGGAGAACAATCATAATACAACCCATCCAAGGTCATAATGTACCAGATATTAAATTTAAAAAATATATATACAAATCCGACTGACTGAATTAAACTTATTCACTGGTATTCATTTTGAATGAATTTGGGTTCAATTCGTCAACCCAGCCATCAACCTATATCTTAAGTCTGTAGTTATTATTAATGTTTCTAGAAATAGAATTATTGGTAACGAATCGATAACTAACTATAAAGTAATGTCGTGAATAAAATGTTTGAATTTTGAGTTTTTTTAACAAAATGATTTAATGTTTGCTATAGGGGATGACGCGGAAGCAGAAGGCGGCGAAGAAGGAGCAAAATTTAGATAACCTTAAACAGGAATTAGAAATCGATGACCATAAAATTCCTTTTGAAGAACTCTATAGGAGGTTACAATCGAATCCTGATACTGTAAGTGATAACTAAAACAAAACTTTCACTATTATTACTATAGTTGATAGTCGTATCGTGTAGTCCTTTTGTAGCCTAATTTCTTTTTTCAAAAAGTTAAATAGTTGCTCTGGTCAATATAGACCACGTATAAAAATGTAGTTATACTGCTAAATGCATCCTTAAAACTTACACTACAAAACCACGCAATGCCATATTTTACAACCCTATTTAAAGAGTTGGTTGTTAAATTAAAAGTTTGGAATGGATTGGTGTATTCGGTGAGTTGAAATGGAAATTCGTTTAGACCTTTTTCTTACTACATTTTGTAATTGAAGCTTCCTCTATCTGAAGCGTTCCAAATGAAAACTTGAGTTGTAAAAACATTGAAGAAAGCAAGAACTAAGATGACGCGTCAGGAAGATAGGAATTTTTATAGGATGTTTACTTTGTTTACATTCGTTTATATAGAGAATAATAATATAATGTATGAGTGAGAAAGTTAATGGAAATCGGAATAAGAAGCCAAGTTTAAGTGAAGTTAGAGTGAGGAGGAAGTTAAGTGATATGTATTACCAATATTATTACAGTAGTCAGTAGTGTAGTAGTAGTCAGAGGAAAAGGAAGAAGTCAGTTAGAAAAGTTGCTTCTTCACTTAGCATTTGGCTGCCTGACATTGTGGGAAAAGAGTTTCACAGTTAGTTTCTTTCTTGCCTTATGTCATACAGTATGAGCTATAGAAAGTACAACATTGTGGTCCAGACAGGAACGTAATGGAAAAAATTGTGGGGGAGGAGTTGTTGTAATTAAAAACATCTTATCAATAATTATAGAGTCCCTATAGTATTTTTGCTGTTATCTATGCTGGAGAATGGGGTGCAATTGCACTGGACCACAAACCACCACGTAAAATACGGCATTTCGGCATTTGGAAGGGAATTTAGAGAGTTGAGCTTGGAAGTTGGGAGTGCCGTAGTAATAATTACTAGTCAGAGCATGTAGGGCCCTTTCCTTGTCTAATCAGAGTGATCGTGACTTGCAATTAGTTAGTTTGAGACCTTTAGTGCTGGTGCAGTTGGAGAAAGTAAGTACCCTAATTTTCTTTTTAAGCCGAGCTCAAGTATAAGCCTTCGTCATTCTTAGCAAAGGTCACTCCTACATCCATGTTAATTTAGCCTATAGTGTGCCTTTGGGGGATTTTTACAATCTTCTCTATATACTAGTGGCTTACACTTGCGAACTTCTGATGTCAGTTACTAACCCTTTTAATGCCATGAGTTAGGAGACCAAAAATTGCAATGCACATACATACGTACGTGGTGGTTGGTGGTGGCCAAAGCCAAAGGCTCCTCTTTCCATACTAACCAAGAAAACGAGAAAATATGACCAGGCAGACTTCTTGTACATAAATAGGAAAATGTTACTTCCGTACCTTCATTTTCCTTTACAATTTGTCATTTAGTAGTAGGTACCTTCTAATAAGACAGAAATACTAGAAAAAATTAAGATGATTTTCTTAAGTTTTCATCCGTTTCATTTAAAACTGCACAGTTTTTCAAATGTTACTAAAAGCACATGCTTTCGGAAGTCCTAAACGTTCAATAATCTACAATTTCAACTTTCAACGCTAATAATAATGAATGAACCAGTCCGGTATTTGCAAATTATTGGAGTGAAGCGAAGATAATCAAATAATGTTTTGTGGCTAAATGGGAAGGAAATGGAATGTTGTGGAACAGCGTAGCGTTTAGTAAACTCAGACAAGAGTCAACAGTAGAATGATGATTACTTGCTTGGTGCGGTAGTGTAGTTGTTAGCTACAGTATAGCTGGATAGCTACTGTATACTTTACTAAATTACACATTTATTTTTACTACTGATCAACTGAAGAAACTATTTATTAGTCGGATTATTTTAATTGTAATATCAATATGATACTATTAATTGGGAACTACCTATGTACCAAAAAACCTAGAATAAAATATACTGAATGCTATGTACCTATGTTAATATTTGATTTTAGAATGTTATTGGTCTTGTGTGTAAGTTTTAATGGTGGTGTAGTTAGCAATATTTAATTTCAATTATAAATTGTGTGTATACGATGAGTGAGATGCTAAATAAATATTTTGTGAATAAATACAGGGATTGACGCAGGCGAAAGCTAGAGAAAACTTAGAGCGTGATGGACCGAATGCCCTGACACCGCCAAAACAAACTCCTGAATGGGTGAAATTCTGCAAGAACCTTTTCGGTGGTTTTGCCCTTCTACTATGGATCGGTGCGATCCTTTGCTTCGTAGCCTATTCCATCCAAGTTGGCACGTATGAAGATGCGGTTAAAGACAATGTAAGTGTAAAATACTAGTTCGGTTACGGAAGGATGGGGATCTTTGAGTCGAAGGGAAGACAGAGAGTGATACAGATAAGGAAAAGATACATAGAAATAGGACGCAAGATAAGAAATGCGAGATTCAACTGTTTTAAATTCAATTGAATTCATCGTCTGGCAGACGTCGCTCTCCTGCTGCAGAGCTAGAGAGAGAGATGAAAGAGAGTAGGCGGAGTTGCTCAGTGATTCACAGATACTCTTTACTATTTTATTCAACTATCTCTCTGGGCTAAATGTGTACACAAAGTACTATTAAACAGCATCTGTGTCTAGGATTTATGATGTATAATATATGTATGTTTAGACATAGGGCTCTCCTACATCTCCTTTACTTAATCTCTGGGAAGAAAACCTTTTTCCACCAGTCGGAATTAGCAAAACTTGCAAGAAACAAACCGATGTTCAGTCAAAGTAGGTTTTATTCGGTAAATATAGATTATTTCACTGTTGTAGAAGTAACACTAGGGAGTAAATAATATAATATAGGCACCCGCATATTATTCGCTCCAGTAGTATAGACAGTTGTGCAAAGATAAAAGTATAGAGCACTCTTTAAAGGTAGGTATGGTATATATAAACGTGGATGTTGTTCCTCCATAGTTGGAATGTTGGAAATAATAGATAATAGAGCAGGACAGTCATATCAATAAAAGGGACGAAAGACAACTATGAAGGGTGGAACAGATTGTGAATAGGAAGAATCAATGTAAATGGGTTACGTTATTTTATGAAGGAGAAAGATCGAGATTCTCTTTTAAGGATATCCTTAAGAAATGTAAGGGTTGAGCTTGGGCTTCCAAAGGGAAATAAAGTGGGCGAAAGAAATCCAAAGGAGAGTGCCTGGATGTATGCACTAGAGAGGAGTTCTTGAGATTTGGAATTTAGATTCCACAATGTCATTATTATTTATGTCCATTGCAATAAAAAATAGTCAAGTCGTTTTTTGGCACGGCTATTCTCCTGTGTATTTCTCCTTTTGTATTTCCTTGCTTATGCGTTATTATTTCTACGATTTCAACAAGAGAAAAGACGTCTTTCTTTTCACATACAATTGCTAGAGTATAGTAAACCCATAGAATTCCACTAATTTTCACAAGGAAACACTCCTTAGGTGTCGTTTTTGCTACACTTGCTCTTTTTAGTCTGAAAATGACAGTGAAAATATCTTCCGTTTCGTAATATACCAGTCATAATGCATACTTTAGCAACTCTAGTTAGTCTTTTTCCTGTTTATGTATTCCTAAATAGAAGCAGGAGTAAAATATGAGTTTTTCTTGTTGTTAAGATGTATAGATAGAGTAGATACATAGTCATGAGTCATGATGTCATGAATGTGTTCTCTTGTATTTTGACTTGTTAAAAGTTCACAGATTTAGTTCATTCTGTGTTTATTTACGACTTGCATTTTTAGATGCGAAACATGATAATAAAATGAATAGCTACTAGTATAAGGGTAGATTTAGTTGAAAATACACTGGCTGTTGTAAAAAAAGACGAACACACAGTAAATTAAATTTCAAAGAGAGAAGTCAGATGTTGATGTGGCAGAGTCACTCTGTAATCGGATTCTCAAGAGAATTCAAGGAATTTTAAGTGGATTCGACAAGAAAAAAGAAGACAAAGGAGAGGGACGATGTTTTCAGTGGCTAGAATGGGGAAAACGAGCCAACTGTAAATGGTGACGAATTAAAAAACTAATGGCTCTCTTTTTTTACAGTTATACCTTGGTGGTGTACTAGCAATCGTTGTGATCATCACGGGCTGCTTTTCATACTACCAAGAGTCCAAAAGCTCCAGGATTATGGAATCTTTTAAGAATATGGTCCCCCAATATGCGACTGTACTTCGTGAAGGTCAAAAGTTAACACTTAAAGCTGAAGAAATCGTTATTGGTGACGTTGTGGAAGTGAAATTTGGTGATCGGATACCGGCTGATATACGAATTGTGGAATCACGAGGGTTTAAGGTATGTTAAGCACTAAATGATACAAATAGCCAAGAACCTAAGGATTTTTTCATGGATATAACAAATGAAAATATATGACTATTAATTATCGTTGAATTCCTTGAATTTAGGTTGACAACTCTTCTCTTACTGGTGAATCGGAACCACAAAGTCGAGGCTCAGAATTCACGCACGATAATCCCCTTGAGACCAAGAATCTGGCTTTCTTCTCTACCAATGCTGTTGAAGGTACATAAAACATCTATCTATAGGATATCAAATATTGCCATTCTTGTTAAGATTAATTTGTTTGTCTACTTTAATTAATTATTTGATCAACTTTGATTTGCTTTGCCTATTACAGGAACTGCTAAGGGAATCGTCATTAGCTGCGGTGACAACACTGTTATGGGACGTATTGCTGGTTTGGCTTCTGGACTGTCTTCTGGAGAAACACCAATCGCTAAGGAAATCCACCATTTTATTCATTTGATTACCGGTGTGGCTGTCTTCTTGGGAGTTGTATTCTTTATCGTGGCTTTCATTTTGGGATACCATTGGTTGGATGCTGTCATCTTCTTGATTGGTATCATTGTGGCTAACGTACCGGAAGGTCTTTTGGCTACTGTGACGGTATGCTTGATTTGAATTAATAATTAAACATATTATGTCATTATGTATGTTTATCGCATTAGTTAAAGTAGGATATACGTTAATTAATTTTCGCGCAGCAGACTTATATCTTGATTATCACAAGTTAAGTAGTGCAAAGAGGAAACATTCATTTGTAATTCGAAGAGGCTGACTGATGTCGTCATTATAGCAATGTCTTTGAGTGTTCTTCTAATACATTATCAAATGCTAGTTTGGTAGAGTAGTAAGAATAGAGGGCAGAATGAAAACAAAAACTACTGTCATTAGCTAACAGACAGAAATGTCAGAGAAAGTCGGGAGGAATTGGGCAAAATAATAGGATTTCTAAAGAATTCTAGGCTGGCTCGTTGGTTAAAGAGCCACGATGAGAAAGGACTCTATTAACCTGAAAAACGACAGGCAATTTATACACATAATAGAATAGTTGAATTGATTAGAGATAGGTAACTGTATTCTGCTGGTGCTCACTGCCTTAGACTACGTATGTACATCGTAGACTATTGAGCTTGTCTTACTTACTATTATTTTGTAGAAAATGGGAAAATAACAGAAGCTGGGGGGAAAGTTGGGAAATCGATAGATAAACAGAGTGTGGTTTTGTGTTTCTTGTCTTCGGGCAGGTTTGTCTGACATTGACAGCTAAGAGGATGGCTTCGAAGAACTGCCTGGTGAAGAACTTGGAGGCTGTCGAAACTCTGGGATCTACCTCTACAATCTGCTCCGATAAAACTGGAACTCTGACTCAAAATCGTATGACTGTGGCGCACATGTGGTTTGACAACCAAATTATTGAAGCTGACACTACAGAAGATCAATCTGGAGCTCAATATGACAAGACAAGTGAAGGATTTAAGGTAAAACAGCACCCTACTACCTACCTTCTACCTACACATGACACACTTTTACCTCTATGAACTACTACAAGAATAATTTATATTGAGTTAGGAGCTACACCTCGCTCACTCTACTCTCCTCGCTCTCGCTAGTTACCCACACTCATACTGTTACAAATTAGTCGACCTTCTTTCTCAGAAAGTTGGCAATGCAGTAGAGGCAGTCGATGGGGATTTTACTACTAGAGCGATTGTCTACTGTCAGTGACGTCGTAAAAGCGAGAATATGGTAGTTTTAAAAGAGCTTTTGTCTGAATTAATGGAATCTATTATGTAGGCTTTGGCCCGTTGTGCTGCACTGTGTAACCGAGCCGAATTCAAGCCCAACCAGGAAGGAATCCCGATTTTGAAGCGAGAGGTAAATGGTGATGCGTCAGAGGCTGCTCTTCTCAAATGTATGGAGCTTGCTCTACACGATGTCATGAGCTACCGAGCCAGAAACAAGAAAGTCTGCGAGGTTCCCTTCAACTCAACTAACAAGTACCAAGTCTCCATCCATGAAACTGAAGATTCTAGTGATCCACGTTATCTTCTTGAAATGAAGGTAAGTTGGAAAAATTAGGCTCCTAATGGAATAAAAATGCAATTAATGACCTAACTACCACTCCCTAAAACATACAAATTAATTAAAGTTTGTCGAGTAACTAAATACTACAGAGAGTACTTCTAGATACGAGTTCACAGGTATCATGTAATAATTTTAATTGCAATTTTATGACTGGATGCTTCGATAACAGTAAAGTAACTACCCATTTTGGGGACTGTATAATGTACTGGATAATATTATGGTTTATATGTATGTGTGTGTATATTGGATTAAAAGAGGACTGGAGATGGAACATTTCATGGATAACTGCATACGGAAATAATTAGTCTTTTAAACCCATTAGGATAGACGTTTATATTAGGAAAGTTTACATTTATGTTATGTAAGTGGATGGGAGCACTATGTGTAATTGTATAGAAAGAGAATATTAAATTCGTTCTGTTTGGTCTGACAGGGTGCTCCTGAAAGAATTCTCGATCGATGCGGAACTATCTTTATCGGTGGCAAGGAAAAAGTGCTGGATGAGGAAATGAAGGAAGCTTTTAACAACGCTTACTTGGAATTGGGTGGTCTTGGAGAGCGAGTACTCGGTAATTTAACGCTCCACAAACTTTCTCTACTAAATCCCAAATAGTTTTCTCCCGAATCGTTACGTCTGATTGTGATGTTACGATTTTCTTCATTACTCCATCGGCTTTCTTCGCTTTCAAATGGCTCCTTGATTGCATTGTCTTCATTAAATGATGTTTTGAATTTCTAAGGATTCTGCGATATGATGTTGCCTTCCGACAAGTACCCACCAGGATTTAAATTCGATTGTGATGACCCGAACTTCCCCTTGTCCGGACTCCGATTCGTTGGTTTAATGTCTATGATTGATCCTCCTCGTGCTGCTGTCCCTGATGCTGTCGCCAAATGCCGATCTGCTGGTATCAAGGTAATATGGCAGAAGAAAATTCAAATATTATAAGTAAGTAGGTACTATGATTCGGAAGAACACGACTAATTCCTATCTTTTCTTATCTAGGTCATTATGGTTACTGGTGATCATCCTATTACTGCTAAGGCTATTGCTAAATCCGTCGGTATCATCTCTGAAGGTAATTTTGGGAAAAATATCTAAAGCTAATCGTTGCGTGATTATGATATTTAGAATGATAAAAATAAACGGTCTGACATGATTTTCACCCTCCAGGAAACGAAACTGTTGAGGACATTGCACAAAGATTGAACATCCCCGTCTCTGAAGTGAATCCATCCGAGGCTAAGGCAGCTGTTGTTCACGGAACGGAATTGAAGGACTTGGACCAAAGCCAACTGGATGACATTTTGCGCCACCACACTGAAATTGTATTCGCCCGTACTTCTCCCCAACAAAAGCTGATTATTGTAGAAGGTTGTCAACGACAGGGTGCTATTGTGGCTGTGACCGGAGATGGTGTCAACGATTCACCTGCTTTGAAAAAAGCTGACATTGGTACGGAGCCGGACACACTCATGGCTGTCAAAAAAGCTTTTACATTCCAGGAATTTTGAACTATTATTATTAAAGATTAATAAGAGCATGATCTGATATTTGTACGTGACATTTTGTTCAGGTGTGGCTATGGGTATCGCTGGTTCGGATGTATCTAAACAGGCAGCTGACATGATCTTGCTGGACGACAACTTTGCTTCGATCGTGACAGGTGTAGAAGAAGGACGTTTGATTTTCGACAACTTGAAAAAATCAATTGCCTATACTCTTACTTCTAATATTCCTGAGATTTCTCCATTCCTGCTCTTCATCTTGTTTAATGTTCCTCTTCCATTGGGCACTGTGACAATTCTGTGCATTGACTTGGGTACTGATATGGTAAGTCCGAACTCCCTTCCAGAAAATTTAAATCGTACTCTTATCTCAATAATAAATAACAACATCCATTCTATGGCTATTATTCATTCTAATTGGAAAATGTTTAGCTCACTATCAGATCAGGGTTAATACTAATACTCTCCGGGAAGCAGAAAGTTCGAACAGGTTCTGTTATATAATAACAGAAACTTGGGATCAGAGATGATTTTCATATCAAAGTAGACTTACAAACTATTTGTATTCCACTTTCTACGACTGTACTACGAAACTTACGAGGGCAACTACTAAAATTCCATCCATTGACATACCTTGTGATATTATTGCCTCTTTTCCACTATGGATATCGTGATATCGATCTACTTTTACATATATAGCATATTTTGACCAAATACTAGATCTGTACTGTTTAACACTAGTGCCGAGCTGCTGCTGGAAAGGAATGGCATGATGACTATTGAAAAGTTTTTAGTCATTCGTAGTAGTAGGTACTAATAGTCACTAACAGTTTTCCATTTTCATAACAATTTACTTTTACCATAACTTCTGCTGGCACTTTACCGTATTTTACTTACTTATAGCTAACGTAGCTCCAAGCATTCTCGTAGGTACTTACTTATTTCACTCACACTTTGATTACCAATCAGTAACAGTAAAATGTAGTCGATAACATTTTATCCTATAATATTTATATATTATACAGTAGTTTAATAGCTAGCCATTTGGAATTGACTATGTTAAACTATGATTTATACTTCGTTAGCTATTCCGTTTTGATATTTTTAATTGTGATTATTAGTCTTTGTTAGTGTACTAGAAATTTTTAGGTAGGTTATCTGTAAACATTTAGAAAACAGATATGTCTGTTACCTCTTCTTATACTTAACTCCATATACTTACTTACCATACTTTCTCTTACCGTTAGTTACTTATCTTTATAATTATCCACTCTTACCATTTACCAACCAACCACCCATCAAATTCACCTCTGGTCTGGTCATTACTTTCTATACTTTACTATTTTCTGTTCTTAACTGACTTTTTATTTTTATTTTCTTTTGTTTCACTACATATTGTTACTACTTTTACATTTACTTACTGATTTTCTGTTGTCTTACTACTTTTTATTAATCTTATAGTCTAATCTTCTGTACCCCGGTCTGGTAGACTTTGGTATTGGTAACAAAAGAGTTTTCATTCGTTGGTGGGATTTGACTTGATGCATGGCATTTCTGTTCGTTCTCTGTCACACTCACTAAGTATTTATTATTATACAGTAGTAAACTTCTATCTATATATATATTTATTAATTACTGGATTGAATTGGAATGCCTTTTCGCAATTTGATGTTCCGCCTCGTAATGATGTAGGCTTTAGAGATACATTATAATTGAATCTATAGTATAAACTACTATTTTAATTAGAACTATATTTAGTGTACAAGTAAGTACTTTTTTAGCTTTAGTATTTTACAGTAATTGTAGTCAACTCACGGTAGTTTGATTGATCTCTATTATTTAAGTTTCATTCGAACCTTTTACTTATTCTACTAACTTACCTAGTTAGATTTCTTAACATTTTTGCGTTGTATTTATGTAGTCTCACGCACCCACCATGAAATTACTAATAATAATATTGTCTGATAAGCTAAAAGTCAATTTTATCAAGTGGGTCAGTTGGCTATCCTTACTCGTAGGCCCGTAATAGCAATTTGAAGCAATGCAAGCAAATCTATTTTAGTGATTCACTGGCTATTTAAAAGACAAGTCTTTGGTTCGGACGGCGAGACTTGAGTTGTATGGAGAGTAGATTTTCCGTAGATTCGTTTCCGCTGGCTGTGCGGCTGCTGTCAGTCAGTCTAGTCTGCCTTGGCTCCAAATAGACTTCGATAAGTTGAGTTCGTCACTCATTTAATTTGATCGAGTTTGTTGTTCATGGCTAGCTCTAGAAACACGCTTTCATCATCACTCATAAAGACAGATCAATCACAATCGAATTCTTCGTCCTACTAACTCACATCAAGGTTCGTTGTAAGTAAAGTACGTGGCTAAACAATTTCATTGCACAGTTCTCATATAGTAGATGCTAAATAGTTAACCTACTCCTATATACAACTATATACAGTCAGAAACGGAGAAAGTAGAGAATCTCAGGCACCTATTAATCATTCCTGATTGAATGAAACCGAAAGGGGTTATTGTTATTACTATTTATTATTATTATTATTTATACATAATTATTTTATAAGTTGGGCTTTATTTTTTATTTTTAACTTTCATGTAGAACTATGAGATTTAATAGTAGTAAATTCTAAGTAGTTATCCTCATTTAAGTTTAACAAACACTTTTCCTGGTCAATGTATTTATGTATGTAGAAAATTAATAGATTTTCAGGATGTAATTTTTTCATTTGGGGAATATTTTAATATTTCTAATTATTATTTTCACTACACCTGAGATGAAAATAGTAATTAGCTTTTCAAACTATTGATAACTAATGGTCAGGGATGAAAATTGACAAATTGATATGAACGAGAACAATTGTGGGATTGTTCGCAAATTGCTATATGACGGGTTGGTTTAGCCGTGTGATTGTATGTAGGTGCCAGCTATTTCACTTGCATACGAGGCAGCTGAAAGTGACATCATGAAAAGGGCCCCTCGCGACCCTTATAAAGACAAATTGGTCAATGAAAGGTAAACATTTTCACAAACCAGATTTGGGCTTTCCGAATTGTTTTCGGAGGGTGTCTTTCTGGTATTGTTGCTTACACTGGCAGCTTAGCATGTACATCTCCGTGTGTCGCAACGTAACCTATCGTATCGTGCGTGTTGTTAAAGTTTTACTAAGTAAAAATAATCTGCATAGGTACTTGATTCTATTACCTATATAATAATTTAATGTGATCATGTAGCATTTCTGTAGCTATTTATTTATGATGAGACTATGACTTCGTAAAACGAAACAAGTCAGAGAGCTATTACTAATTGATTGACGTTCCAAAGGAGAATTCCATATTTGAAAAACATCGTTTCTCAGTAGTCGGAAATTTTCTAAATATTTTTCTGGTTGCCAATGAGCGTCTCGTAATTCATAATGTCTACGTACTTCAGAATGCAGGTTTCTTTCCAATGCTTCCGTGCAACTGCAACCGTAAAATGTAATGTGTGTTTTCTCGTTTGTCTTAAATGTGAAATGAGATGAAACGATTGACTCGGCAAAAATTTGCAATCTGCATTTGATGTTTTCATATTTATTTGTGGCTATATTCATCATGTACGTGATTGTGTGTAAAATACTTCCGTGGATATTTCACTGAAATTGTGGCGAAATGTGTTTGTGTATGATTTCATTTCGTTTTGACTGTCCTACTGATGAGCTCCATGTCCTAAAAGGAGTCAAGTCAGTAGTGACAGTTTTTTTCGTAGTTTAGCCGTTATAGTTGCATTAGAGTATACTTAATAAATGTGTACTATAGTAGCAACGATAGTGTTTCTAAAATTCTAGGTTTCAGTCAGTGTGTCGTTTAATAGCATTCAATGTAGTCTTTAGTCATTTAGTGTTGTTACTGTATTTGTCGTGTGATCCGTTTTTTATTTTTTTCGTTTTCTACTAATAGAGTGTCCGTAGTGAATTCACAGAGCAGCTAGACGCAGCTACTTTATGAAAATGATTAATTTGTCAGTGTTAACGTAGTGTTTCACTGTAGTACGGTGTGTAATGTGTTAGTAATTGTAATGTATACTAGTAAAAAGTTATTAGTTAGTGAGCTATTCATGATTTTGTTGTATTTTGTGTCTGTCATGGTCATGGCTGAAGATCGTGCATTGGCCATGTCACAAATCTGTACACAATGTTTGTTGTATTAATTCATTTGTTTTATGACTTTGAGTTGCCGTAGTTTGTTACAATAGTTGTGTGTCATTGTTGTGGCTTTAACCGTGCAGGTTCCAGCTATTTCGTTGGCTTATGAAGAAGCTGAATCGGACATTATGAAACGACAACCTCGAGATCCTATCCGAGACAAATTGGTGAACGAAAGGTAAAAATCAATAATTTCAAATGAAATTTTGGGCTCTGGGAATTTTTTCACTTTATCAAGGCTACACTTTTTCATCTTTTTCTATACTCTTCTATACTTTAATAAATCATACGCAACTAACGTGCATAAGCGAATAAAAACTGAGAATTCCCAGTTGAAAATAAGCGTATAAAATCTTGTGTAGCTAAGTAATTAGCTATCAGGTAAAATAATATGTACAGAAAAACAGATAAGTAATAGCAAAGAAAATAACGCTTTAAAAGGGTATGATTAAAAAAACTCTTTGAAAAATATGAACGAAGGGTAGGTTACATTTACTGCATGGCTTATGGTTTGGCTTGAAATTAAATATACTAGTATAAGGCTTACCTGTATTTAAACGATCAATGTTAGTCTAGATTTTTGGCAATGGTGTTCTTGTAAGGAAAGGTTAACCTCTTTCCAAGCAATGAAATAATTGTTGTAAAGTAAAGAAAAAGTACAGACGGTCGACGTCCATCTTGGTTAAGCAAAATATGAATGATCTCTGTGCAACCGACGTCATTGGGGTAAGGTAACGTTACTCATCAGAGTGTAATAATTGGCACTAATTGTGCTGGCACTTGTTTAATTGGTGTTCTTTATTCAGTGTGCTGAAGTAATAGCTTAACGTTTGTCTGTGTGCGAACTGAAATAAGTTAAGCTAAAAGTAAACTTAGGTTTGTTGTATTTCGGAGTCAAGTCTGGCCTTCCAAATGTGGAATAAAGGGTAAAGGATGATGATGATGATAATTGTAATGCCTGTGACTGACATGAAGCCGGATGAATTGCATTGGTTGTGGTATGTGATTATTGTGAGTTACTGCTATCGATGTTTTTCTGTTAGTTCTAATTAAAGTACTTGTGTATGATCTGTGCCGTGTCATTCCGTGTCAATTGTCGTACCGAATCATGTCAAATGCCAGGTACGATGAACTACATAGAGAAAGGTACAAAGTAAGGTCACAGTCTGAAGAACGGAATCAGTACAAACCATCCATCCGATCCAGATGATGATGAGGAGATGTTGGATTGGATATCAGAGATCACCAAAGGACTCTCCATGAACCGGAGCCATGCAGAAGACTAGAGAGTTTGGCAAATAAAAGTAAAATATATCTGACGGCAGTTTTAGTTTCTGTCTTTTGACATTGATTTTATTTGTTTCAGTTGACAATTCAACAGCACACGTACACTTGAGACTGTCAACCATGTTCATAGAATCTTTTTCAATGTGTTTATGGTTGAATTATGGAACCTACATTTACACAAGGACATTAAAAAATGGAAAACACAGCTACTAGTAAAATAATAAAACTCTGTAATAAGCAGTAAGCTCGAAATGCGGTACTACGGCAGAACACGGGCAATTTACTTTAATAAACATCAACATGTCAGGAGAAAGTAGGACAGAAAGAATTGAGAGGAATTAAGGCTGTTAGGATGCCTATTCTAGTAAAGTAACACAAAAATTGACCTTTGGTTTGGAAATTGAATGAAATGGACTTAGGTTCCAGCTATTTCTTTGGCTTATGAAGCGGGTGAGTCGGACATAATGAAAAGGCAACCTCGTAACCCGAAACATGATAACTTGGTTAATCACAGGTCGGTAATTGCTTATATGTTTGACTAGTTTATGGTCAGTTTTTTTTTAGTTTTTTTATTTATTTTCCATGTAAATAATGGTACGTCGACAAATGTATTCGATAGAAAAATATTTGTATTGGAATTTGAACTTTCTCTTGTTTTCTCTCTGAAGTGAAAGTAATTGGCTTTGCATCTCGCCTCGAATGTACAGTACAAAGTTGAAGTAAACGATGTGTAATATCTAGGTAAATATAATTAAGCAGAGCAAGAGATTTAACAAGACTGAATATTTTTGCATCAATTTTGTTTTAGCTAAAAAAGATCGTACCATTATGTACTACATTTTTTCTATAATTTAAAAAAATATTTTTTATTGATGAATGAAATATTTGATAGTTAGTGAAAATGATATCTGTCACTGATTTGACTATCTGTGGGCTTTCGCTTATTTCATTTCGCACATTCTGAAGAGTTTAAATTGAATGAGCCAGAAGTGAAATAAATAAAAAATCTTATCCTACAGTTGAATTATATCTGATTAGTATTTAATAGAATTTGAAATGAGATTCTTTCATGCAGAACACTTAAACTAAGTTTAACCTGTCCTTAATAGAAACCATTGCCAATAATCATTATATCTAATGTTGATGAAATAATTGACTAGAAAGTTTTTCGGTATTGGTTGGTGTGTGCCGAGTCATTATCACAGTGTGCTTTGTGTATTTACTGTAATGTTTAAATGTTTTTGATGGTGATATTTGTGTGGAGTCATTGATGAGTTCCGTGAAGAGAATCGTAAACGTAATGTTGTCATGATGTGTATTGTACTGAATCTGTTATGTTTTTATTATTTATATAATATATTGTTGTAATTGTAATGTAATTTTTAATTGTATTCGTACATCGTACTTGTCATGTTAATGATTTGAATTCGCAACCGCCGAGTCTTCGTATTGTACTGTAGAATAGTCAATTGTATGTACTATATCGTAGGTTGAATTTTGTAATGTATTGTTGTTGACGTTGATTCAGTAGTTAAATTAGTTAGTTATTGTCTTTAAGTATTCGCCATGCCTTCAGCCAAGTGCATATTTGTATAATCTGAAACAATGCTTTCTATCATGCCAAATCATTCGGAATGTAAATGATTTTCAGTTGGAAAGATACTAATTGAAATTTGCGTATAATTAAGGTTGATCTCGATGGCATACGGTCAGATTGGAATGATCCAAGCTGCAGCAGGGTTTTTCTCTTACTTCATTATCATGGCTGAAAATGGATTCCTTCCAATGAAACTCTTTGGTATTCGTAAGCAATGGGACTCGAAGGGTGTTAACGATTTGGAAGATTCTTACGGACAGGAATGGGTAAGTTATCAATGACGAAGTTTTTAAAGTTAATAATACAATTAACTAATTATAAGTCAGAAAAGTGTATTAATGAATTTCATTTGGTTTTTAGACCTATAATGACCGGAAAAAGTTGGAATACACCTGTCACACTGCTTTCTTTGTCTCCATTGTGATCGTGCAGTGGGCTGATTTGATCATTTGTAAGACGCGACGAAACTCAATCGTCCACCAAGGAATGAAGTATGGAATATTATACACACATTTTCCAACAATTTATCTGCATACTATTGAATAATTTGATAATATTTATTGCAAATAATTCTTTTGTTGAGCGTGGAGTTTAAAATGAATTTCTTTGTTTGCTTTAAAGGAATTGGGTGTTGAACTTTGGTTTGGTCTTCGAAACAGCCCTGGCGGCTTTCTTGTCCTACACTCCTGGAATGGACACTGCACTTCGAATGTATCCACTCAAGTAAGTGATGATTACGTTTTATGTATGTACATAAGATTTGCATGAGGTGGAGAGTTGGAATACTGACAATCGGATTTTGAATATACCTTTAGGATTAACTGGTGGATCCCAGCAATTCCATTCTCAATAGCCATTTTCATATACGATGAGATTCGTCGATTCATCCTTCGCCGCAATCCAGGCGGTTGGGTAGAACAAGAAACATACTATTAGTCCAAACAAACTCTTAGTGATCGTAGCTATTATTCTATTAATATATCAAAGTTCTTGATAATCTTCAGTGACAAGGTGAGGTGAACGTCTAATGCGTACGTTGTAGTAAAAGAGAAAAGAAACAAATTGATCACACTCTTAAAATCCAATCATAAATGATTCAAACAAGTTGTTTAGGACATTTAAATAAGTAATCTTACAGTAAAGTAAACTTATTATACAAAAATAAATACAAAAAGTGAATGAAAATTTGCCGTAGAGAATCAGAGAAACTAATTCGTTGACAGAGAATGTGAGAGAGAGAGAGAAAGAGAGAAAGAATGGAGAGCGAAAGATAATTGGAGAAAGTGAGATACGATAAGTTCTCGTTCGTCTCGTCCCACCCACCCACACCACTCAATCAGTTGTTGCAATCTATATTAACCTAATCTATACATACTACAATACACTACATCTACATAATACTATACATAAATAATTAGCTATGTAAGTAATAAGTAATTTAACACTACTCCAATAAGAAATAATCGAATCGAATGACAGTGAGGTAAGGTGACAATTAACTGAACTCTCATCCGAACAGAAATTCCCAAATAAGAAATCTACCTTTAAGTTTACGTTATATATTATTACTACTATTAATGAATAACTAACTAATTACTACTAATAAGCATAATAACTATTATTCAAATCACTTTTTAGACGAAGAGAAAAAATACTAAGATGTAAGTAAATTTAAAGATAGCTAACTACTACTCTACTACTATACTATGATACAATAAGCTACTTACTGACTCCCAATACACACAAGTAAGGATGGAAATAATAGTGAGAGTTTTTAGTAAAGGGAGAGGAGATATATTAAAGAAACATTATAGCGACTACTACTACTACAAATAATCTAAATAAACATAAATGAATACCACCTACTAGAACAATACAATTACACAGTTACAACAATACTAAATTAAGTACTGTACAAGGAGTGAGACTCAAGATTAGAATGAGCTGATTGTGAGTGAAATCTAAGGAGGGCTTAAATTTACTTAAGCGAAAGATGAACCGGTGTGCAAAAGCTAAAAACGAAATCAAAGTAAAAAAGTAATACTAAAACCAAAAGAGACAGAAAGGGTCATTGAATCAAAAAATCCCTTCTACCTTTAACAAAACAGAAATCGTAATTATGATATGGAAATACCTGTGTATGGAAACCAATAGTCAACCGTGTTGTTACAAGATGGATCATTTTATTTTTGTTTCTCTCTCAAAGTATAAGTTGTTGTCCCATCATCCATCAAGCGAAATGGGCCTCAGATGTTAATTATTAAATATGAAATGAATTGATTACATTTAATTATACAAATGTACTACTAATAATTAGTTACTATACATTTGAATTGCTATAAAATAAATACATATTTGAAATATGTACTAAAACTATACCTACATACCTACATTAGATAATCATATTATACAAGGAAATAATAATATTAAACGATTGAATTGTAAAAAATGGATTTTAGTGCTCTAAATGTAATTGTAACTGTACTGTACTATGTAACGTAAAGTAAAGTGAACGTAAGCGTACGTAAATACTATAGCAGTATCTATTATATTTAAGCTGGCAATATCTGTCTCTCTTCCTCCGACAAAAAAAACAGAACACAAACAAAACAGCAAAGCAACATAAATTACATAGTACACCAGCAAGAAGAACAAGGAAAGAAAAAGTATTCATTAATTATTATAAAGATATCGTAGAAGACACTATTACAAAAAGATCAGTTTTTCTCGCTCAACACAAAATACAGAATAGGTGGAGGCAAGGGGATTTGGCTGTGTGCTGAATGACACTTGAGCTGAATCCTTGTTCTACCTGCATTAACTATTTAATTAATACTAAAAATATAGACCATGTACAAGATATTAGTGAGAAAATAGCTTATATTATGTAATTGTAATGATTACAAATTACAAATACAACCTTCGTAGTACACACACAGTAAAAATTGTCAACTTAAACGTACAGACAGGACCTCACAACAAAATTACATTACTAACATACATAACATCATACCATGTCACATCGCTGAAACAAATCAATACTACTATCTACTACTTACCAGCTAATTGTAAGAAGTAATAAAAAGTACAGTAATGAAGAAAGGTACATTTTGTAGAAGTCCAATCACCACATCCAAATGCTAAAATGCTATTATTGCTATATGCTACATACATACATTACATACTACATATTACTTCAAGTAAAAATACATACCTATACACAATACTACTACAAATATTAAAGTAAATGAAATAAATACAGACTCAATTTTAGTAATAAACAATAAAATTGTATATTAAACTTTTTGCTGCAAAAATATAATTGTGTGTGAGAGGGAGAAAGTTTGGAGAAAGGTGGTGAAAGTGAATGCAAGAAAGAAGAAAGAGAGTCAGAGGGAAAGAGAGAGAGAAAGAAAGAGCAGAAAATTCATACAAATCCTTTTTGTATGCTTTTGACTTTGACTTTTGTCTGGCTGACTATGGCTGCTGGTGTGTGATGAGGAATTAAATCGTTTTGCGTGACGTTACGTTACATACATTACATTACATAATAAGTTATTTTATGCTGTATCGTGTCTCGTAAAAATTCTGTTCATGTATAATATGTCACTACCGGTTTCGTTTAGTTTTTACTCTATTAGTATTTGGGCATGAAGTGATTTTAAGTATGTTGTTCAAGAATTAATTGTTAGAGTGAAATGATAGAGTGCATGGAGATAAGTACGTATACATATTATACCAATAATGTATGGTGAATGGGTTCAATTCAATTTCAATCTTTCTATTGTCAATATGTTGGAGAGGAACGGTCATTGTTTGTGCAAACTCCCAATGATTCGTTCTCTGTTCAGATGTGTTGCTCGATGGAAAGACAACAAGTTCACTAATCGTAAGTTCACTGTTACATTACATACATACATACATTACTTAAAATTACTTATAATGAAAATATTCAAGGAAATGCATTCAGTAAATCTGTTATTATTGTTTTAGCCTCTGTAGTAAAAGTAGTTGATTCTTAGCCTATTGTTATTACTATAAATTAATTATTATGTTATATGCTATACCTTACAAATATCAGACATACACACACAAGAATACTTATAAATATTATTATTATTATTAAATGTATTGCTACAAACTACAATATATTATTACTACACTGAATTCCCCTACTTTTTACTAGATTGATTTCATTTTAGACATTTAATTTATTTTGTTCTGTTGTGGTCCGATCAAGAACCCAAAACACAAACAGCAAGACTAAAAAAGGAAAAATCCGTATTATTTATATCTTATACCTGATAGAGCCTATATCTGTCCAATTCATTATTGTGCAATTGATGCAATTGAACCAAAGAAACTACTACCTATCCATTCTCTCTGGGGCACTCCAATAATTGAATTTTGCAAAAAAAAGTAAATTGATTCTTAACCCAGTCGGATGAAAGATACAAGAAATTCAGATTTAAGGAATACAAATTACATACAGAGAAAAATTCACATTACCTATCATAACAAACTCCTATCTAATTACTACATGTATTAAAATTATAGTATTCTTAATACTATAATGATCCAATACATAAGTATAGGTATGTAATAAAAATGTGTCCTTGTCCTAAGTAGGCAGTGAAGGAGTAACTTGACGAAATAATGATGCAGTATTTCTCTGACTAACTAACTAAATATTTAACTGAATAACAAATTAGCGAGGTGAGTTCACTTGTTACAGTAAAAGTCAAAGAATGGATGCATTACATACAGGACTACGATAAGCTACGATTAAAAAAGAAATCGTAAAATGCCATGTGATGTGCTTATACACTTAGTCTGTCTGTCCTTTACAATGAAAAGCAGAAGCAGCAGACTCGAGAAAACTCAG